>WNWK01041668.1:0-16341 GCA_009830355.1 Cherax destructor | reverse complement strand
AATAACTATTTAAACTAGACAAGAAAAAAGTGGTTTTTTTATTAAAATCTTTATTTTTAATTTAATACAAATTTTAGGTAGTAAAGGGGGGGGTTTAAAGAATAATAATTTTGAAGTTGCACAAAAAAAAAACAATTTACAAGAAATTGGTTTTCCCGGCAGTAATATTTCATGGTTTTGAGATGTTTAATAAACTAGAGGTCAAAAGGGCCAGGGTTTTTTGGGTTTTTTGGGGGCTCCCCAAACTCGAACATTTATGTAAGTGTATTTTTTAATGCTTTTGCAAGTGTATTTTTGGGGGTCTGAAATAGACCCTACGTGACATTTTTTTTTAAAGGGAAGAAAATTTTTTTCGGAAAGGCCCCGGGGAGCAGCATTCGGGAAAAATTTTTTCAAAAAAAACCCCAAGGGACCACTGTATAATATAAATAACTGTTTTGGGGGGTTGTTTTTTAGTATTGAGAGATGAGATGTTTTTAAAAAAGTCCTAAATTTATAAAATCGGGGACCCTTTTCCCCGGCCCGGGGTTAAATTTCCGGGGGATTTTGGGGCCCCTTTATGTGCATTGAAATTTTTGAAAGGGTTTAAGACGGGGACCCCGGGGTTTTTAAAAGAGTTTTTATCCCTTTTATTGTGACCGTGCGTTTTTTTGGGGTGGTATCAAGAAGTTTAATTGGGGGGTTTTTTTTGGGGAGTTTAATGTTCTGTATATGTAGTAGGCACAATAATATAAGTGTATGTCGATATATTTAGCAAGTTCAGACTGATTTTTTAAAAAGTGGTGGGATATGCTGTCTACACAGGAGCTGGAAAATTTTTTAAAAAAAATTTTTTGTTGGGTTAATAAAGGTTTAAGGTGGTTGGTTAGTTGATCCCCAGGCAAAAAAAACCGAGGTGGGGGGGGGCATTTTCCCCCAAACGACACGTTTTGGGGGCATAGTAAACATATCTTAAAGGATGCCTACTGTTTTTTTGGGAAAATTTTTTTGGGAAAAGCTGGGTGGGGGGAAAGAAATTTAAGATTACAGTCAAGGAAAAACCCAGAAATTTACCCCCCATTTGGGCTTGTAATAGGGGAAAACCCTTTATTGATATATTAAGTTGGGTATTTAAGGCTCTGTTTCCAAAAAAAGCATAAATAAAAATTTTTTCTATGTTAAATGAGTTTGTTGGTTATCATCCAAGTACAGTGGACCCCCAAGTTTTTAAAAAAATTCATTCCAGAAGCCTGCTCAAGTGCCATTTTAAAAAAAATTTATCCCCCTTAAAAAATAATGTCAATATTAGTTCCCTTTCAGACCCCCAAAAAAAAACTTACAAAAACAATTTTTCAATTTTTATACTTCATAATTTTTTCCATTTTTGGGGGGCTCTTATTTTGGGGGGCCACTGTTTATATTTTTAGCAGCTCATTGTTTACAGTGTTCCCAAGTATAGCTGGGTTTGAATGGAAGTAGACATGGGGAGTGGGACCAAAAAAAAACTGGTTTTAAAGGGGTTGAGATGCATTGGGAAGATCATTGAGAGTGAGAAAGAGGAGGGGCCTAGGACACCACTCGGGGGGGCCCCCGACAGCTACAAGCTGGGTAGGGGGGTTGACCCCATTTATAATTTCCTCCTCTCTATAATATGCAGATCAATGAACTGATATAATTTCTCTGTAATTTATTTATAATTAGCCAATTCTTCATTTGCAATGTGTCAAATTATACATATGATTGTAATGAATTACCCAAGCTATACTAACTTCAATTCTATTCTAGGTTTAGATATACAGTAATTAGCAAGCAAGTCATATGATTAATTTGCCCAAAATGCATTTGCATAATTAGTGGCTTTCTTCAGAGCCTTATATTGAATATAATTAACTCTTAAACGGTCCAAACGTATATATACGTTCTTACCGCTACTGCCCCGAATATTTCGAAAAATTTTTTTTTTTTTTTATAGAAATGAAGAGCACATTTTTTTAAGTGTATTAGAATTAAAAAAAAAATCTAGGGTCAGTAGTTACCGAGATATGAGGCTGAGAAGTTGGCTCTGGATGCTCACCTGACAGCAACAGGAGTCCTGCCGCTTGCAGAATCGTTGCCGATATACCTTTTTTTCTCATTTTTTTATTATTTTATATAATTTTTATGTTCTGATAATTACAATTTGTAGTAGTTCTTGTGATTTCATAGCCAATCTGTGTTCTGACAGTAATATTAGGTACTGAAATTGTACTCAAATGATAATAATAATGATAGTGCATAATAATAATAATAATAATGATAGTGCACATTAATAATAATAATAATAATAATAATGATAGTGCATAATAATAATAATAATAATAATAATAATAATAATAATAATATATAATAATAATAATATGTAATAATCATTACAATAAATTTCAACCCTAAGCATTATGTAAGATATGTGTCACTGCCTTATCTCATCTGATCTCCACTAATCATGACTGGTGACATTTGGTGTGGGTGAGGCTAGTCTTATCTCTTCCTATCAGTCCAGTAATTACAGTGATGACATTTGAAGCTTACACTGCTTCCCTTTATTTGTTACTCAAATTTGTCTGTCTGTCTGTCTGTATCTCTCTGTCTGTCTTTCTGTCTGTCTGTGTGTCGTCTCCTTTCTGTTTGCTTGTCTCAGAGAGTAGCTCATGAACCAAATGGTATTACGCAGATCCCAAGCACAGTATAACACTTTGCCTGGATTTTTTTAGTTATCCTAGGTAATTTACACTAGGTATAATTGTATTTATGTATGTGTTCCTGTGAGATAGAGACAGATAGAGACAAAGAGACAGATAAATACAGACAGACAGACGGATACAAAGACAGCCAATCAGGTACCCAGCTAGCAAGCCAGCTGCTGGCAGCCAGGTGGCCAGATGGCCAGCCAGCCAGCCAGCTGGCCTGCCAGCCTGCCGACATCACTTTCCACTTAAAAAAGGAGTGTTAATATGACATGACATCAGTGAATCCTTGGTGTTTGCCAAAGTGTTTGCTCTAGCTGGCTCTCAATTTAACTGGTGCTCCCAAAAGGTACTAAGTGGTCCCAGATTTTTTTAATATGGCGCACACCGAGTGTTAGGACCCTTTCTATGCTGACCAGGCATCTCAGGCCAATCATGCCAAATTTGAAGGAATGAAAATATAACGTAAATATAAGTTTGGGGCAGTAGCGGTAAGAACGTATATATACGTTTAGACCATTTAAGGGTTAAACCACAGAACAGGTGGGGTTTGAACCCATGGCAAGTGATACTTAAGGCTGGTGCACAAACCACTGTGCCAGCTGGCTGAAATAATAATAATATAATAATAATAATATTTTTATTTCATTGCAAGTTTACAGGATATGAATTATGTACAATTATGAATTGAAGTAAGGAGAGCCACTATCATGCCATGGTATTATGGGCAGACTAATTTAATGGCTTATAGACTACTCAATACTAGAGGAAATTGATTAAGTTTGTTATAGTTAAACATTAGCTTATGTTTATAATCAGATAATAAGTTTACTCAAATTACAATCTGAGGATACATTGTGACAAGGTTAGTTAGTTAGTTTGATATCTTTATTAGCCCATACCCATCCTGTGGCGAGTAGTCAAAAGATTACAGAGGTCATAATGGGTCCAGGACTGGACCTCAAAGTTTGATAGCTGAGCAAGTTACAAGGTAATGAACTCAGATGGTCAATCATGACAAGTTACAAAGGTATTTGCAGATTACAGAGGTATATATAGGGTCCAGAGACTGGGCCCCAAAGTTTTGATAGCTGAACAAGGTACAATGGTAATGAATTCACTAGTTACAAGGTAATGAATCATGTAAGTAAATTTACTTACGTCTGTACATGGTTGCAATCATGAACAAATTATAAAGCAATGAGCAATCTATTAGTCTACACCCAGCCACAACTGTAATGAGTTATTGGTGCAAATTTTAATTGTTGGGTCACACACACACACACACATATACATATACATACATATACACACACATACATGTACAGTGGTACCTCGGTTTACGATGGTCCCCAAAATCGCCCTTTTATGTAAGTTTATTTTTGTAAATGCTTTTGTAAGTGTATTTTTGGGGGTCTAAAAGGACTAGTCTATTTTACATTATTCCTTATGGGGATAAATTCGTTTGGTAATGGCACTTGAACAGCATTCTTGAACGAAAAAATATCGTAAACCGAGGTACCACTGTATATACATACACACATATATACATACACACACACACATACACACACACACATACACACACACACGCGGCAATGCTTTATTTACAGGGAGCAAAGTCAGGGTATTTTTCCAGAATGGTCTGTAATATACCACTGTGGATAAAATACTTTGACATATCTTGAACATTTCTGAGTGAGTTGTCTCTGAATTCATTAATTTTATCGCACTCCAGTACATAATGACGTAGGGTGTGACAATAATCCAACTGGCAAAGTTTACATTTTGTTTGGTCTACATCTGGTGGTGGTGATTTAACCTGCCAAAGATACTTGTAACCCAGCCGGAGGCGGGCGGTAGTGACATCCAAGAGTCTGCTTATTTTGTTGGATGCACCATAGACATGTGGCTCCTAATGCATGATAGAATGATGATAGATGGACTGACTGGTGTCAATCTCCCTGAGTCTTAAGTCAATAAAATTCAGTTGAAGTTCTTTTCGTATTATTGTTCTCAAACTGCTAACTGACAAGCAAATATTGTAATCTATCCCCTCTTTGAAAGCATAAAACTTAGCCAATTTATCAGTTCTATCATGCATCTGAAGACCAATGTGAGATGGAATCCACAGCATGTGCACTCTGACTCTACTATCCAGAATCCTACCATACCTGTGCCTGGCTTCTGACACAAGCATGCTACAAGTTATACTTGATGAGTTGAGTGCATTTATGGATGACAGAGAATCAGTTACAATTAGAGAGTTAACCTTAGATACATGGACGCATTTGAGTGCAAGGAGTATGGCAAACAGTTCTGTCTGAAGGGTAGAGGCCCAGTTATTGACGCGTGCTCCAATTTCTTTAAGAGAGCCATCACTCTGTATGACAACAGCAGCACTACCAGCTGCACCAGTGGATTGGTGAACAGAACCATCAACGTAAATAATTTGTGAGAGAGTGTGCTGTTTGGCTAAATTATCAATACAGCTTAAGGCATCATGTTTGGCTTCAAGGCGAAGCTTTGGTTGTGATTTAAGAAGTAGTTTGGGGGGAAATGGAGGGATGGTAGTTTGGAATGGGGTAATATTCCATGGAGTGGAGAAGTGACAAGGTGAAGGTGTTTTTTAGGATGGTTATATCAATAGTAAATATTGAAATTATATTATGGGAAAATAACACTGAGCATTGTTGAAAGTAGTTTACATTATGAGTATTTAGTTTAGGGTGAGTAGGTGGTTTTTGAGAAGAGTCTTTAATTGATGTTCAGACCAGGTTATTTTAGTATTTACTGGTAATGAATTCCAGATTTTGGGGCCCTTTATGTGTATAGAATTTTTACACAGGGCATCCAACTAGGTATGTTTCTTTACACCATGGGGAGGTTAGCATGGGCCACCACTGTGACCACAAATGCAAGATTTTACAGATGAATCTTCTGCCAACATGGCTGTGGCAAACTCTAGCTCAAGTTCCCTCAAAGCCACCAACATGACTCATGAAATCGTAATACTGTAATGAGATTGCAAACAAACTATGGAATGGGTGGGATGTGAACCCATGAGTTCAAACCCCACCCGTTCCATGGTTTGTTTGCAATCGTGGTGGCTTGATTGATAATATCCTCAGCTCACATGCAGAGATTGATGCCAAGCATTGTTGAAATGTTGGCATGTTTCCTTGCACCTGCTGCCCTTGTTCACCTAGCAGTAAGTGGGTACCTGGGTGTTAGTCAACTGTTATGGGTTACATCCTGGAGAACAAGATTAACCTAAGCTGCCTGAAATGTTCTGCATAACCAGGGGCTTTCTGCATATATTATGACTGATGTCAGCTAGGTCTGTAATAGCTGTATCATGTACTTGTAGTTGTTTAGTTTGATATTTTATTATGCACCCCATACCCATCCTGTGGGCGGTAGTCAAAAGATTACAGATGTACATAATGGGTCCAGGGACTGGACCCCAAAGTTTTGATAGCTGAGCAAGTTACAAAGGTAATGAACTAACAAGCTACAAAGGTAATGAACTCACAAGTTACAAAGGTAATGAAACATGTAAGTAAATTTACTTACTTACGTTTATACATGGTTACAATCATGAACAAATTATAACGCAATGAACACTTCACTAGTCTACACACGGTCACAACTGTAGTGAGTTCTTGGTGCAAATTTTATTGTTGGGTCACACACACACATATACATACACACTTACATATACACATACACACACACACACATACACATACACACACATATATACATACACACACACGAAAACAGAACAGGCCCAGCCTTCAATCGACATGTGCACAGGACAAAATGGCAATCAACACGCGCACACACACACACGTGGCAATGCTTTATTTACAGGGAGCAAAGTCAGGGTATTTTTCCAGAATGGTCTGTAATATACCACTGTGGATAAAATACATTGACATATCTTGAACATTTCTGAGTGAGTTGTCTCTGAATTCATTAATTTTGTCGCACTCCAGTACATAATGACGCAGGGTGTGACAATAATCCAACTGACAAAGTTTACATTTTGTTTGGTCTACATCTGGTGGTGGTGATTTAACCTGCCAAAGATACTTGTAACCCAGCTGGAGGTGGGTGGTGGTGACATCCAAGAGTGCTTATTTTGTTGGATGCACCATAGACATGTGGCTCCTCCTGCATGATAGAATGATGCTAGATGGACTGACTGGTGTCAATCTCCCTGAGTCTTAAGTCAATAAAATTCAGTTGAAGTTCTTTTCGTATTATTGTTCTCAAACTGCTAACTGACAAGCCAATATTGTAATCTATCCCCTCTTTGAAAGCATAAAACTTAGCCAATTTATCAGTTCTATCATGCATCTGAAGACCAATGTGAGATGGAATCCACAGCATGTGCACTCTGACTCTACTATCCACAATCCTACCATACCTGTGTCTGGCTTCTGACACAAGCATGCTACAAGTTATACTTGATGAGTTAAGAGTATTTATGGATGACAGAGAATCAGTTACAATTAGAGAGTCAACCTTAGATACATGGACGCATTTGAGTGCAAGGAGTATGGCAAACAGTTCTGTCTGAAGGGTAGAGGCCCAGTTATTGATGCGTGCTCCAATTTCTTTAAGAGAGCCATCACTCTGTATGACAACAGCAGCACTACCAGCTGCACCAGTGGATTGGTGAACAGAACCATCAACGTAAATAATTTGTGAGAGAGTGTGCTGTTTGGCTAAATTATCAATACAGCTTAAGGCATCATGTTTGGCTTCAAGGCGAAGCTTTGGTTGTGATTTAAGAAGTAGTTTGGGGGGAAATGGAGGGATGGTAGTTTGGAATGGGGTAATATTCCATGGAGCGGAGAAGTGCCGCTGTTGCCTTACTTGCCACAGATCATGTATCTGATTCATGCGGAGGTCGGTTCCAGTTTTTCGATCCATCTGGAGGGATGTTCACCAGTGCTGAGGAAAGTTTGGAGGGCTTCTGTGCAGGGGTTTGAATGGGCTTGCCTGAGCATATTAACCCCAATTAGGATATTTCTTTCAGTAACACGATCTCTGATGCTTGGAATATCAAGTTCTTTCTGCATATTTAAAATTTTGGCAGTACGAGGGCATCCTAAAATGATCCTCATTGCTTCGTTCTGCAGTTTTTCCAGCCCTCCAAGCTTCCAGTCAGACACAAGAGCAAGTAGTGGCGCAGCATAATCAACCAATGATCTAATATAAGCAAGATACATCATTTTCACAATTTTAACATTAGCACCATACCTGAGGTGAAACCCTGCCACAACTCTAAGTGCTCTCAGCCTTTCTTTGTATTGACGACAAAGTCTCGTTACAACAGGTCCAAGTAGTGGGACCTCAAAGCCTAGATACCTGTATCTGTTTACATATTCTAGAAGAGACCCATCATGCAACTGGATCTGGCGAACTGTGCCTCTCTGTCGAGGAGGACGCCTATTGAGTATCTTTGTTTTATCAGTAGAGATTATCAACCCCAGGTCCTGACACGAGGCTAGTACATGGTTAAGGATGTTTTGGGTGTTGGAGAATCCGGTGGTGTGAATCATTATATCATCAGCAAAACTGATCATATAATGATGGGGCTGGCTAGGCATAGCATTAAGTAAGGCATTAATTAGAATATTGAATAGAGTGGGACTGAGCACACTTCCCTGTGGGGTTCCTAATTCAAAGTCTTTAGTTATACTTCTATGCCCTTGGAACAACACAGAAGACTTTCTGTTGGACAGGTAGCCCTTAATCCAGCGGAGAAGCCATCCTCCAACATCCATTCTGGCAAGTTCACTAATGATTACATGTCGGTTGGCAACATCAAAAGCAGATTTAAGGTCAAGGAAGGTAGTGTATGAGCTGTCAGTGTGCAGAGTGAGAAAGGTAGCTATGAATTGGTGTACACTCCTTCCATGCATGAAACCATGCAATCGGGGGGACAAAAATTTTTGATTCTGTACATGAGACGATTCAGAATCATCCTCTCAAATGTTTTACATAAGCAGCTTGTAAGAGATATTGGGCGAAATGAATTTTGTTGATTGGGCTTAGGAATGGGAATGATGAGGCTGTTGGTCCAAGATTTAGGGAGCTCCCCAGTTACATAGCTCATGTTGTATAATTCGAGTAAAGGATTGCCTGGTACTCGACACAGCAATCTTAGTATATTGTAGGTAATACCATCCTCACCAGGCGACTTGGAGTTGCCTTTAGTTAGTGCTGCATCAAGTTCAAAGTCAGTGAAAGGAATGTTACAGTCATCTTCCTTGCTGAGCATAAAACAAACAAGTCTCTCCCTAGCATCATATTTGTCATTTAATTTCACCTGTGTGGTACTGGGAAGATTTTCATAGCTTGATGTAACAGCCCAAGCACTGACTAGCTCATTCGCCCTATGTAAGGGATGAGGGTGCGCAATCTGACCAGTTTTGTTACCCTTAATTCTATTTATGTCCCTCCATGCTCGGCTAAGTGGGGTGTGAGCATTGAGACCATTGACAAATTTTTCCCAGTCAGTTTGCCGCAGCTCTGTCATACGCTCTCTGGCAGCACAAGGGCAGTTTGAAAGAGCTTCAGCATTCCAGGGGTACGATGTTTTCTATAGGCTAGGCCTAGTCTGCGAGCAGTACGTTTCAGTGTTCGAAGTTTAAGATCATTGTAATAAGTATGGTTATTATAGGAGGTATGATTGTTATGGAAGTTGGTTGGGTTAAGAGTTCCAGGAGGTTTTTGGGGCGGCTCTAAGTAGTTCTGAATACTGCTCACAAGGTCATTGTTAAAGATCTCAACAGAGGAACACTCATAGGAATTATACCAGTCAGTCACATGTGCAACAAAGTCCTCATATTGATCAGGGGTAACATTAAAACGTTTCCGTTTGAATATTCCACCAGGAAGGATAGTATTACCTATATCTAGTGAGGTTAGCCTTGGGAAATGGTCTGATGATATATCTGATACAATGGTAGACTCACAGCTGGCAGAAGTAATGTTGAAGCCAAGACACAGATCAAGGATGCCTCCATAGATATGTGTGGGTTCAAGGTCACCTACAATTTGCACATTATCATGACTATTTAACAGTGACAACAGTTGGTTACCATTACGATTACCAAACTGTGAGCTTCCAATGCTTTTGTGTCTTGCATTATAATCTCCAATGATAAGAGTAGGCTCAGACTGAGCACAAGTTGGGAGCTCCAAGTAATTGAACTTATCAGCAGGAGCATACAAATTAAATATGTTGAGAGCAGAGTTCCCAATTTAAATCCTAACACCATGGTATTGCAGTCCCTCTGTTTTCTTATGTGTGGTTCGGTGGTTACTTTATGATGAAGGTCATGAAGTCTTTTTCTAAGTGATGCAATATTCCAGCTAAAAATATTAAGTTTATACACATTTTGATCCATTATAGAAGTCCTGGAATCTGGCTTAGTTTCTAAGCATAATGAAAAAATTGTTCATATAAAGAGCAGACCTTATCAATGTCAGCAGTGTTACCCTGGTCCATGAGTTTTTTAAGTGCACTACCAGTTGTGAGGCCTCGTGGCAGTCTTTGTTTACACAGAGCACGACGCTGTTCATGTGTGAATGTATGATAGGTGGCACTACCACTCACATTCCCTCCTCCACTAGCATTACATGCATCACTATAACTGTCATCACCAACACCACTACCAAAATTGTGTTCATTACATTTATCAGCAGTGCTATATTCAACATTAATGTCAATGTGGTTAACCTCATCACACTTGGCACCACAACTCATATGACCCTCATCACTATTACTAACATTATGTAAACCACTGCCCTCATCACACTCGGCACCACAACTCATATGACCCTCATCACTATTACTAACATTATGGAAACCACTGCCTCATCACACTTGGCACCACCACTTATATGACACACATCACTATTACTAACATTATGGAGACCACTGCCCTCATCACACTCGGCATCACCACTTATATTACATTCATAACTATTACTAACATCATAGACAACACTGCCCTCAGCATGATGCTCACTATAGTTATCAACACAGCTGTTGGGTTCGTCATTACCGTAATTAAGGACACCATCACCACCTTGTTCATCAGCCTTACACTCGCTTTCAGAATTCATGTACTTGTAGAGATAAGAATTTTTTTTTTTTTTTTTTTTTTTTTTATAAATTTGGGCCACCCTTTTTGTTTGAACTTCCTTGTCTTGAGGCAGAGGCAGATTGACACAATAAGTCCTCCTGTTATTCTATCATGCTGGAAGAGCCACATGTTTAGCCACATCCAACAAAATCAACAGATTCTTGGATGTCACTACCTGATTTCATCTGGGTTACAGGTACTGTACTGTACCTCTGGGACAGTGATAGCGACAGGATTTCTGTGTGGAAAGGGGTTTAGGGGTGGCTATCCAGTTGTAAGGGGGTGAGGAGACTCCATTTGAAGCAGTTATTATTATTACTTTTTATTTGGAGTGACTTTGGGTGGTTGAGGGTATGCTTGAGGTTGACTGAAGTCCCTCAGCAGTCCTCCTTGGTGCTGTCACTGCTCTGGGAGTTTACACCACCAGCTGATGTACACCCAACTAAATGTCAACTTTATCAAAGGAATTTTTGTCACAACCTGTTATTTTGTGCTGAAATGCAAATTTTTATTTATTTTTTTTATTAACACATCGGCCGATTCCCACCAGGGCAGGGTGGCCCGAAAAAGAAAAACTTTCATCATCATTCACTCCATCACTGTCTTGCCAGAGGGGTGCTTTACACTACAGTTATAAAACTGCAACATTAACACCCCTCCTTCAGAGTGCCGGCACTGTACTTCCCATCTCCAGAACTCAAGTCCGGCCTGCCGGTTTCCCTGAATCCCTTCATAAATGTTACTTTGCTCACACTCCAACAGCACGTCAAGTATTAAAAACCATATGCCTCCATTCACTCCTATCAAATACGCTCACACATGCTTGCTGGAAGTCCCAAACCCTCGCACACAAAACTTCCTTTACCCTCCCTCCAACCTTCCTAGGCCGACCCTACCCCGCCTTCCCTCCACTACAGATTTATACACTCGAAGTCACTCTGTCTCGTTCCATTCTCTCTACATGTCCAAACCACCTCAACAACCCTCCTCAGCTCTCTGGACAATCGTTTTGGTAATCCCGCACCTCCTCCTAATTTCCAAACTCCGAATTCCTCTGCATTATATTCACACCACACATTGACCTCAGACATGACATCTCCACTGCCTCCAGCCTTCTCCTCGTTGCAACATTCATCACCCATGCTTCACACCCATATATGAGCGTTGGTATAACTATACTCTCATACATTCCCTCTTTACTTCCATGGACAAGGTTCTTTGTCTCCACAGACTCCGAAGTGCTCCACTCACCCTTTTCCCTCATCAATTCTATGATTCACCTCATCCTTCATAGACCCATCCGCCGACATGTCCACTCCCAAATATCTGAATACATTCACCTCCTCCATACTCTCTCCCTCCAATCTGATATCCAATCTTTCGTCACCTATTCTTTTTGTTATCCTCATCACCTTACTCTTTCGTATATTCACTTTCAATTTTCTTCTTTACACACCCTACCAAATTCATCCACCAACCTCTGCAACTTCTCTTCAGAATCTCCCAAAAGCACAGTGTCATCAGCAAAAAGCAACTGTGACAACTCCCACTTTGTATTTGCTTCTTTATCTTTTAGCCCAACACCTCTTGCCAAGACCCTCGCATTCACTTCTCTTACAACCCCATCTATAAATATATTGAACAACCACGGTGACATCACACATCCTTGTCTAAGGCCCACTTTTACTGGGAAATAGTCCCCTTCCCTCCTACACACTCTAACCTGAGCCTCACTATCCTCATAAAAACTCTTCACTGCTTTCAGTAACCTTCCTCCTATTCCATACACCTGCAACATCTGCCACATTGCCCCCCTATCTACCCTATCATACGCCTTTTCCAAATCCATAAATGCCACAAAAACATGAAAACATGCAAATATCCATGAAATTAGAGTGAACTTACTCACAGATGTTCAAAAAATGTCAAAGCATTTTATCCAGCATCATATTATCAGTCATTTTTTAAAAATACCTTTGCCTGTTGTAAAAAACTCATAATCACTCAAACTAGCCTAAATTTCAACCATGCCATGCTAAAATATTGTATATTTTAAATAACTCATAACCATATACAGTGGACCCTCGGTTTTGTCGATAATTCTTTCCAGAATGCTGTTCGAGTGCCGTTACGAACAAATTTGTTCCCATAAGGATGAATATAAATTAGATTAGTCATTTCAAACCCCCAAAAATACACTTACATAATTGTTCGAGTTTGGAGCTGTACGAAACTGAGGGTCCACTGTATAAGATAAATTGAAAAATTTTTTTGTAATTGAATTCATGGCTGTATAAACAATTTATTACAATGGTTAAGAAGTTATAAAGATTTTAAATATGAAAAGTACAGTAGTTCATTACTACTGCAACTTGTTAGCTATAAAAATGTTGGAGCTGTCCCAGAACCTATTATATACCTCTGAAATCTTTTGACCTCCACCCATGAGATGGGTATGGGGGTGCATAATAAAGCTATTAGACTAGTTAACAATTTTCTAACAATCTGTTTATTTAGAAAACAATAGTACAAAGGATTGGTATGTTTGATGCACATTCATGCTTCTGTTTAGTAGTTGTAAAACTTAAATGGGTTTCAAAGTTTGTAAGTGTCTGGCTTGTAAGTAACCAATTTGTAAATGTCCACATGACTCACAAAATCGTAATGACACGATTCCAAACAAACCATGCCACGGTGGGGTCCGAACCCGCGGTCGAAATGTTTCCACCCCGCGGAATCGAACCCGGGCCTCCGTGCGTGAAGCGAGAGCTTTAGCCACCAGACCACCGGGTGTGTGTGTGTACTCACCTAGTTGTGGTTGCAGGGGCCAGTCATAGCTCCTGGCCCCGCCTCTTCACTGGCTGCTACTGGGTCACGCTCCCTTCTCCATGAGCTTTATCATACCTCTCCTTAAAGCTATGTATGGAACCTGCCTCCACTACATCGCTTCCCAAGCTATTCCATTTCCCGACCACTCTATGACTGAAGAAATACTTCCTAACATCCCTGTGATTCATTTGAGTCTTCAACTTCCAACTGTGTCCCCTTGTTGCTGTGTCCCATCTCTGGAACATTCTGTCTCTGTCATGTGTGTTAGTTAGTTACCATTTTGTCCTAGGCACATGTCGATTTGACACTAGGCCTGTTGTATGTATGTGTGAGTGTGTGGTGTAAGGAAACACTTAAATGTTTCCGCCCGTCGGAATAGAACCCGGGCCCTCCGTGCGTGAAGCGAGGCTTTACCACTAGACCACGTGCATTGTGTGTGTGTGTGTGTGTGTGTGTGTGTGTGTGTGTGTACTCACCTAATTGTACTCACCTAATTGTGGTTGCAGGGTCGAGACTCAGCTCCTGGCCCCACCTCTTCGCTGTCTGCTACTGGGTCTCTGCCTCCCCGCTCCATGAGCTTTATCATACCTTGTCTTAAAACTATGTATGGTTCCTGCCTCCACTATATCTTTCTCTAGTCCATTCCACTTCCTGACTACTCTGTGGCTGAAGAAATGTTTCCTGACATCCCTTTGACTCATCTGAGTCTTCAGCTTCCAGTTGTGTCCCCTTGTTTCTGTGTTCCCTCTCTGAAACAACCTGTCACTATCTACCTTGTCAATTCCCCGCAGTATTTTGTATGTCGTTATCATGTCTCCTCTGACCCTTCTTTCCTCCAGTGTTGTTAGTCCTATTTCCCTCAAATTTTCTTCATAAGACAGACCCCTGAGTTGTGGAACTAACCTTGTCGCAAACCTTTGCACTTTCTCTAGTTTCCTTACGTGCTTGACCAGGTGTGGGTTCCAGACTGGTGCTGCATATTCTAGTATGGGCCTGACGTACACGGTATACAGTGTCTTGAACGATTCCTTGTGTGTGTGTGTGTGTGTGTGTGTGTGTGTGTGTGTGTGTACTCACCTAATTGTGGTTGCAGGGGTCGAGACTCAGCTCCTGGCCCCGCCGTGTGTGTGTGTGTGTGTGTGTGTGTGTGTGTGTGTGTGTGTGTGTGTACTCACCTAATTGTACTCACCTAATTGTGGTTGCAGGGGTCGAGACTCAGCTCCTGGCCCCGCCTCTTCGCTGTCTGCTACTGGGTCTCTGCTCTCCCTGCTCCATGAGCTTTATCATACCTTGTCTTAAAACTATGTATGGTTCCTGCCTCCACTATATCTTTCTCTAGTCCATTCCACTTCCTGACTACTCTGTGGCTGAAGAAATGTTTCCTGACATCCCTTTGACTCATCTGAGTCTTCAGCTTTCCCGTTGTGTCCCCTTGTTTCTGTGTTCCCTCTCTGAAACAACCTGTCACTATCTACCTTGTCAATTCCGCAGTATTTTGTATGTCGCTATCATGTCTCCTCTGACCCTTCTTTCCTCCAGTGTTGTTAGTCCTATTTCCCTCAATCTTTCTTCATAAGACAGACCCCTGAATTGTGGAACTAACCTTGTCGCAAACCTTTGCACTTTCTCTAGTTTCCTTACGTGCTTGACCAGGTGTGGGTTCCAGACTGGTGCTGCATATTCTAGTATGGGCCTGACGTATACGGTATACAGTGTCTTGAACGATTCCTTGTTAAGGTAACGGAACGCTAATCTAAGGTTTGCCAGACGCCCATATGCTACCGCAGTTATCTGGTTGATGTGTGCCTCCGGAGACGTGCTTGGCGTTATACTCACACCAAGGTTTTTCTCCTTTGCCGAGGTTTGTAGCCTTTGTCCGCCTAGCTTGTACTCTGTCAGCGGTCTTCTTTGCCCTTCTCCGATCCTCATGACTTTGCATTTGGAGGGATTGAATTCGAGAAGCCAACTGCTAGACCAGGTGTCGAGCTTGTCCAGGTCGGTTTGCAGCCCTGCCTGGTCCTCTTCCGATGTGATTCTCCTCATTATTTTCACATCATCCGCGAATAGAGACACTTCTGAGTCTATCCCGTCCGTCATGTCATTTACATATACCAGGAATAACACTGGTCCTAGGACTGACCCCTGCGGTACACCGCTCGTCACAGATGTGTGTGTGTGTGTGTGTGTTAGTTACCATTTTGTCCTAGGCACATGTCGATTAGACACTATGCCTATTGTATGTATGTGTGTGTGTGTCTACCTGGAGAGAATTCCAGGGGTCAACGCCCCCGCGGCCCGGTCTGTGACCAGGCCTCCTGTTGGACCAGGGCCTGATCAACCAGGCTGTTACTGCTGGCCGCACGCAGTCCAACGTACGAATCACAGCCCGGCTGATCAGGTACCGACTTGAGGTGCCTGTCCAGTGCCTGCTTGAAGACAGCCAGGGGTTTGTTGGTAATCCCCCTGATGTATGCTGGGAGGCAGTTGAACAATCTTGGGCCCCTGACACTTATTGTGTTGTCCCTCAACGTGCTAGTGGCACCCCTGCTCTTCATTGGGGGGATGTTACATCGCCTGCCGAGTCTTTTGCTTTTGTAGGGAGTGATTTTTTGTGCAAGTTTGGTACTAAGCCCTCGAGA
>WNWK01041667.1:0-16341 GCA_009830355.1 Cherax destructor | reverse complement strand
TGTATCCGTTTCATTAGTACTTTATATTTATTTCTTTATTTTTTGTATGTAAAACTATAGTTATTCTCTAAAAATTTATTTTTTGTTAATATTTTTGGGTGTCTGGAACGGATTAATTGGATTTACATTATTTCTTATGGGAACTATTACTTCAGTTTTCGTACAAATCGTAAAATCTGGAACAATTAAAGACGAAAACCAGGGTTCCACTGTATTATTATTATTATAATCAAGGGGGAAGCGCTAAACCCATAGGATAGAAGAAATAGGGTAAATCTTTGACTTTTTTGCAAATTCACAGCGCCTGTGGACCCTTGTGGGTTTAGCGCTTAATTACAGTTATAACAATAATAACTGTGCAAATTCAAAATGGAGGACAACTGTAATTAATATAGGAGAGATCTGAGGATCTCTATGGGGAAGTGGAATAGAATTCTTCCTCTGTAAGCCATACGTGTCATAAGAGGCAACTAAAATGCCAGGAGCAAGGGGCTAGTAACCCCTTCTCCTGTATATTACTTTACTAAAGTTATGAAAAGAAACTTTGTTTTTCTTTTTGGGCCACCCTGCCTCGGTGGGATATGGCTGGGTTGTTGAAGGAAGACGGTCTGAGGATGTGATTACTGGACAGAGGAAATGCTGATTTAGTGCCTGGAATGTCTACAGTTTTTTATTTTTGGACTGGTTTTAAATTTGAATTTTTTAAGTGTGCAAAATTGGCCGAATTACCAAATTCTGTGCACATTATAAGGTAGTTCTGACAGATGAATGGGTGGTTTCTTGTGCATAATCAATATAACGAAAGGCATATCAGTGTAGTAGTAGCTAAGAATTTAGTTGAATTGAGCAATGTAACTGTCATCATGTTTTCAGTGGACACCTAAAGTCTTGCAGCGTAGTGGTCTAGGATGCTGAGAGTTTGGCTAGCTGCCAGATGGCAGATGAGGCCGCCAGTCACAGTATGTTCTTTCCTTTAAAACCACTTTTCTGTGGATGCATCGATTGATATTTTTTTTTTTAACTCAATTTATGTCTTCCACTGCAGCAGGGTGACTCAGTCAAGGAAACACTTCATCATCATTTAACTGTTGTTCTGCCAGAAATGCACTAACATCACAATTCAGTTTATTCTTTGACCACAACATCCCCACGCCTCCATAGTGTACGCACTATACTATATTAGACACACCTAGAAATAGGTAACAAAAAAAAAAATAAGCAATACTTTACCAGGGTTATTAGTTGATCTGATTTTTTCTGGGACTTCTGGTTTTCTACATCATTCAGAAGTGCTGAGAGATTCTCTTCAAGCTGTTCATCTGTCATATCAAGCTGAAAGTAAGAAAATTACTTGACTTCAATTCACATTTTTTTTTGTAATATGAGTAATATTAGAGGAAAGTGAATACTGGAGAACTATTATTATTATAATCAAAACTATGTGCTAAACCCACAAGGGTGAATACTAGAGAAAAATACAGTATGTACTGAACAAATAATTTTATTTCTATACAAGGGGGTCAATTATTATTTTTTAATACAAACATTATTATTTAAATTTTTTAACACATTTCCCATCCAGGTGTGGTAACACAAAAAAGGAAACACATTCACTTTCATTCATTCAATAGATGTCTTGTCCGAGGTGCACAGATATCCTCACACCCACTACTGTGCTTTCTGCCTTCAAGACTCGGGTCCAGCTAACCAGTTTTCAATGAATGTCTTCATAAATGTACCATGCTCACATTCCAAAAAAAAAGATTGACAGTAACCATCTTGGGAAGTACTACTGTCCTGTCAAATGAGTGTGAAATGCAAACCTGTTAATTTTTTTTCAATGACAAAATTGTTGGTTTTTTTCTTTGTCTCATGAACACACAAGATGACGGGTAAATCTTACAAACTTCTACTTACATTCACCTTTACTTTCCCATGTGCTTCTTAACCCTTTAACTGTCCAAACTATAATAATAATAATAATAATAATAATAATAATAATAATAATAATAATAATAATAGTTTATTTAGACATGATACAATGTTGTTATTTAGACATGATACATAGTTAGGTATAAATGAGGTGACATGCCAAAAGCCCCTAATATGCGTGCATTGTGGGCATTCTTAAGATTAATTAATAGTAGACTACATGGTAAAAATTATGATAATTCACAAAATAGGTATAATTGTGTATGTAAGTTGTAAAATTTGAACATAAGTTGAACATAATAATTTAGTAATTGTTGCAATGCAATTAATTGAATGAGATCAAACAATTTAAAACAATTAGTTGCATTGCAATTACAGTTTATATGGTCATTATATAAGTTACATAGAGTACAAGAGAGTGAAATATTTTTTTGGTTAATGTTATAGAAACAGTTAGCTCAATATGCATTATTTATAACAGGTTTTTACATTTTAGTGATTAATCAACTTTGTTGGGAATGTTTGATATTGTGCACCTAGGTTTAAGTGAGAAGGTGGTTTTTTAGCATCGTTTTGAATTGGGGTACAGGCAGGGTTTCTTTGGCAATCACAGGTAAGGAATTCCAAATTTTCGGGTCTTTTATATGCATTGAGTTTTTGCATAGTGTTAGATGGACACGGGGAACATTGAGGAGTGATCTGTGTCTAGTGTTATGGTCACGTGTTCTGTTAAAGTTGGTAAGGAGAAGTTTAAGTGGTGGGTTAATATTTGCATAGTGTTTTCTATGTATGTAACAGGCACAGTAAAAAGTATGGATGTCTTTTATGGTGAGTAAGTTTAGATTTTTCCATGCGTGTCGTAAGAGGCGACTAAAATGCCGGGTGCAAGGGGCTAGTAACCCCTTCTCCTGTATATATTACTAAATGTAAAAGGAGAAACTTTCGTTTTTTCTTTTGGGCCACCCTGCTTCGGTGGGAAACGGCCGACGTGTTGAAAGAAAGAAGAAGTTTAGATTTTTTAATATTGGAGATGTTGTCTGGAGTGTGAATTTGTTATCATTCTAACTGCTGTCTTTTGTTGTGTTATTAATGGTCTGAGATGAGTTATTGATGTTGAGCCCCATGTGCAGATTCCATAGGTGAGGTAGGGGTAAATGAGTGATTGATATAGGGTAAGGAGAGCTGGTTGTGGAACATAGTACCGTATCTTGGATAGTATTCCAACGGTCTTTGAGACTTTCTTGGAAATTTATTGTATATGTGTCTGAAATTTTAGGCCACTGTCAAGATGGATTCCTAAGAATTTTCCCTCAGTGAGTTTTGTGATAGGGGACCCGTTTATCATTATGTTAAGTGGTACATTTGTAGCTCTGTTCCCAAACTGAATGAAATAGGTTTTATCAATATTTAGAGTAAGTTTGTTAGTCATCATCCAGGTAGATATTTTCTGCAATTCAGCATTTACAGTGTTGGCAAGTATGTCTGGGCTTGGGTGAGAGATTACGTATGTAGTGTCATCTTCAAATAGTATGGGTTTGAGTAGTTGAGATGCATTTGGTAGGTGATTAATGTAAATGAGAAAGAGAAGTGGGCCAAGAACACTTTCCTGTGGGACACCTATTGTAATAGTTTGTGCGGTAGAGCTAGTTCCAGTTGTGTAAACATATTGGTTTCTGTTGCTAAGGTATGATTTTAGGTAGTTGAGGGAGTGCCCTCTTATACCATAGTGTGATAATTTTAGGTGTAACAGATCATGGTCAACTGTATCAAAAGCTTTACGTAAATCAATGAAGATTCCCACTGGGATTTCTTTTTTCTCTAGAGCGGTGTAAATTATTTCTAGCATGTGTATAATGGCTTCATTTGTATTTTTATTAGGCCTGAATCCAAATTGACAGTGGTTGAGTACGTTGTGGGAGGTGAAGTAGGAATATATCTGTCTATGAATTAATTTTTCAAAGATTTTGGAGAGAAGGGGGTAAGTTAGATATAGGCCTGTAGTTATTCAGGTCTGTTTGATCTCCTCCTTTATGTATGGGGGTAACCCTCGCTATTTTGAGTATTGATAGGAAGGTAGAGGATTCGATGGATTTGTTAAAGTGTGTTGCAATAATTGGTGAGAGAACTTGAGAGGCTTTTTTGTATATAAAAGGTGGTAAGTTATTTAGGTCTCCTGCCTTGTTTTTTAATGTGTTGATTATAAGTGAAACTTCTATTGGGTTGGTCGGGGCTAGGAATAGTGTGTTCGGATAGGTGCCAGTGAGATAGTTGTTAGGTGGAGTGTTTGAACTTGGGATTTTGCTTGCCAGCTTTTTTCCTATGGTGGAGAAGAAATTATTGAGTTTGTTTGTTGTTTAAATAGGTGGGAGTAGGGGTTCATCTGGGTTTGTTAGCTTGATTGTTGTGTTTGTGGATATCTTTTTAGTTCCTAGAATTTCAGATAGGGTTTTCCAGGTCTTTTTTATATCACCTTTTAAATTATGTAATCTGTTCTCATAGTACAATTTTTTTGACCTTCTTATCAGGCTCGTTAGGTTAGATTAACGTTTTGTTTGTTCTCTTGTTATTTGACCCATTCTGTACTGTTTTTCATATAGGTGTTTTATATTAATGGATTTGAGTATGTTGGGTGTTAGCCAGGGACTGTTTAGTCTTTTAGCTGTGATTTGTTTAGTTTTTTTAGGGCAATGTTTATTATAGAGGTACAGTGGACCCCCGAGTAACGAACACCCCGGAAATCGTACAATTATGTAAGTATAATATTGTAAGTGCTTGTGGAAGTGTATTTTTGGGGGTCTGAAATATACTAACCTACGTGACATTATTCCTTAAGGGAGTAAATTCGTTCGGTAATGGCACTTGAGTAGGCTTCTGGAATGAAGTTTTTACGTTTCTCAGGGGTCCACTGTATTGGGTCTTTTTAAGAAAATTATTAATACATAAGTCAGTATTTGTACAGTTGTCTATTTCTGTTTGCCAGTCAGTGTGTGTCATAGCTGTTATGAAGTTATTAATAGCTGTCTCATTATGTAGTCTGAAGGTAACTTTTGTAGTCTCTAGTGGCAATGTTCCGAGGTTGGTTATGAGAATTGTAGGGTAGTGGTCTGTGGTATTGTCTGTGATTATGCCTGATTTTAATGGGGATATGGTGTTAGTCCAGATATGGTCTAATAGAGAGGCACAGGTCTCAGAGATTCTTGTAGGTTTTGTTACTGTGGGAGCAGCAAGCAGTTGCTCATAGTGTTTGTGAATTCAGTTACTTGTGGGTCCTGATCTTGTAGGAGGTTTATATTGAAGTCTCCTGTGAGGATTAAGTGGTCTTTGTTCATGTGTGCATCAGTAATCATACTTCCTAGTTTTTCACTAAATTGTTTAATATTTGACTGTGGTAATCTATAGATGTTTATAACTGTGAGAGGTTTTTGTAGGTATTTGGATTTAAACTTAGCTATTATATATTCTCCATGTTCATCTCTTGTGCATGTATTGTTGATACATTCAAGCTGGTCTGAGTATAACATAGCTGTGCCACCTCCTTGTTGGTCTGGCCTACAATTGTGTTTGGCTGTGTAACCAGGAATGGCATAGATATCTGTAGTATGAGGCTTTAGCCAGGTTTCAGTGAGAGCAATGATGGACATACTGGCCTGTAGTGAGTTTAATAATGCAGTGAGGTCATCAAAATGTTTGCTTAGAGATCTGACATTGTAATTAAAGATAGTTATGTTATTGTTGGCTTTGAGTAGTGTTTTAGCCTGTTCTGCTGTGTAGTAATGACAGTTGTTGTTAGGTTCATGTAAATCATTTAATAAGAGGTTGATATCAGGATCAATGTTTGGAATCATAAGATTTAGTGTGATTCTATAATTAAACTTAAAAATAGAACAATGTAAGTAGACCTAAGAATAGGACAATGCAAAAGGAGTTCTTGGCACGTGAGTTAGTACGTTGGATATGTTTACCAAAATGAATAAATGAGCTAAGGTAGTCAATTTACAGGTAAAAAGAATCTAAAACTATAGCACCTGAGTTAGTTAATTAATTAGACTTAAGAACAATGAATAATGCTAAACTTAAAAATATGATATCTGATAAATTGATTTTACTAGCTATTGGATTAACACACTTTTGAACAAAAGTCACAGAGATTTAGGATATATCTTTACAATGTAATTGATTTACTATTTAACCCTTTGACTGTCGCAACCCTCAATCCTGAGTGTCATTCTGATGTCGCAAAATATTCGAAAAAAAAAAAAAAAACAATTTCTTATCAAAATGTTAAGATTATTTTTCTGATTGTTTTTATCCTAAAACCAGATTTTTGCCATCAATACTTACCGAGATATGGAGGTGTAAAGTTGGCAGAAAATGAGCTGCGTATGGCAACAGCGGCGACTGCCACTCACTCAGTAAACATTTGTTTACTTCCATTCGTAGATTTATTTTTTCACTATTTTCTTTTTTTACGTAACTTATGTGGCCTGTTAGACCAAGGTAAGGTGCAATGTATATATATACATTCGTTGTATGCAACACAATAATAGCATAAACATTAGTATCTTTATATTGTTTACAAAACTTGTTTACACAAACCAACAATACAAAAATATATTTATTACTATTGTTCTATAATATATATACAAATGTACAGTCACTGGACATGTTCATAGACGTTCTGCAGCTTGTGGAACTCTTTGAAACATGGTTCCATGCACGGTGGTGTTTTACATTCCTCACACATAAAACGAGTGTGTCTGCATTTTTGTGGGCGTTTTTTTTTTTGTATATGCACAGACAAAACATCTCTTCTGAGCAGTTTTCTTCATAGTAGCAGCAGGCAGTTGTGTTAGGTAGTTATCCTAGGTTGATGGTCGTCTGGGTCGTCATTCCTGCTTTCCTTCCTACATTCCTTCCTTCCTACCTACCTACCTCCCTTCCTTCCTTCCTTCCTACCTACCTTCCTTCCTTACTACCTTTCATCTCGTCCTTCCTTTCTTCCTTCTGGTTTCTATATATACACAGTCACTGGACACGTGCCTAGAACTGCTATAAGCTTCTGGAAGTTGGTTGTTGTGTCTGGGTCATCATTCCGACCTTCCTTCCTTCTAACCTTCCTTCCTACATTCCTTCCTTCCTTTCATCTCGTCCTTCCTTCTGGTTTCTATATATACGCATATGTATATAATCACTGGACACTTCATAGAATTGCTATTAGCTTCTGGAAGCTGGTTGTTTCTGGGTCGTCATTCCTTCCTTCCTGCCTGCCTTCCTTCATACTTTCCTTCCTGCCTTCCTTCCTACCTTCCTTCCTGCCTGCCTTCCTTCCTACCTACCTTCCTTCCTACATACCTTCCTTCCAACCTATCTTCCTTCCTTCCTTCTGGTTTCTATATATACGCATATATAGTCACTGGACACTTCATAGAACTGACATTAGCTTCTGGAAGCTGCTTGTTGTGAGTGTGTGGACTTATAAATATGCTGAGTCAGGGTGCAGCTGCTGTCAAAATGACATATTATACCACCACTCCCCACCCTCACTGCCTTGTCAACACCCATGGGGTCCCATGCTCTTCTTCTCCACAGTCCTTCCTACCTACTTACGTACCTACTTGCTTATCTACTTACGCACCTACTTACCTACTTGCTTACCTACCTACTTACCTACCAACCTATTGCTATTGTTCTATGATATATATACACATGTATAATGACTGGACACTTTCCATCAACTTCACTTAGCGCTTGAAGTTGTGTTTGTGTGGATATCTAAATTTGCTGAGTCAGGGTAAGGCAGCTGTCAAAATGACATATTATACCATTACTCACCACCCTCACTGCTGTCAACCTGTCAACACAAAAGGGGATCCATGCCTTCTTCCCCACAACCTCCTTCCTAGCTTCCTTTCTTACTTATTTCATTCCTTCCTGCCTTCCTTTCTTCCTTCATTTATTCCTTTTTTTCTTCCTTCCTTTCTTACTTATTTTGTTCCTTCCTTCCTCTCATCTCTCCTTCCTTTCTTTCTTTCTTCTTTCCTTCCTTCCTTTCCTCCTTCCTTCCTTTTTCTTTCCTTCCTTCCTCTCATCTCTTCTTTCCTTCCTTCCCCTTCCTTCCTTTCTTTCTTTCTTCCTTCCTTCCTTCTGGTATCCTGGGCATTGCTTTCGGTCACAAACTCCTCAAAACCATGAAATTCATCTTCAGAGACACTTCCATCTGTGTTAGAGCTATCACTGGGGAAGAGAAGAGTCCCAGATTCGCTGGGGAGTCTGGTATTTTTTACCGCTAGGCATGCTGAACATGGACTACTGAAATGGCTTTCCCACAATGCACCACTGGCTACCCGATTTTTTTTATACTGCGCACACTGACCACACAGACCCATTCTCTCACATGTGGGCCTACCAGCTTTCTCCCACTTGATTTGAGGCCGCTAGAATTTAGGCGTATGTCCAAAACAGTGGCTCTTAAGACGTATATATACGACCGAAACAGTCAAAGGGTTAACTAGCTAATTGAACTGGTTGGAAAATTACTATGACTAATATTAAGTTATTATGGAACAAAAATGTAGATTCAGTATTGCACTAGTTGTGATTTTAGAATAAATTAAAGGCAATATAAAGAAAATGAAAGTAAATTATTATAGGAGAATAAAGTGCTAAAGTGTACAAAAGCAAAATATATTAATAGTAAAAAATGGCTTGAAACAAAATTTTAGGCAGTTAAGGTGATCAATAATATATAGAAATGAGGTTGGAGAAAAGGATAAAAGGTAAATACAATTTTTAGCAATTAAGGTGATCAAAAGTAAATATAAATTCTAAGCAAATAAGCAGATCAAAATATATAGAAATTTGGGTTGAAAAATGGGCACAAGTAAAAACTGTATGTATTTAAAAATAAAAATAAAACTATATGGCAAAAATAGTAATCAAATAATAGACAAATATTTAAATGAGGTAGGACAATGAATAATGCTAAACTTAAAAATTATGATATCTGATGAATAAATTTTAATAGTTATTGGATTAACACACTTTTGAACAAAGTCACAGAGATTTAGGATATATCTTTACAATGGAATTGATTTGCTATTTAACTAGCTAACTGAACTGGTTGGAAAATTACTATGACTAATATTAAGTTATTATGGAACAAATATTTAGATTCAGTATATATTTATTAAAGGCAATATAAAGAAAATGAAAGTAAACTATTATAGGAGAAGAAAGTGCTAAAGTGTACAAAAGTAAAATATATTAATAGTAAAAAATGGCTTGAAACAAAATTTTAGGCAGTTAACGTGATCAATTAAAACATACGTATATAGGAATGAGGTTAGAGAAAAGGACAAAAAGTAAATACAATTTTTAGCAATTAAGGTGATCAAAAGTAAATATAAATGCTAAGCAATTAAGCTGATCAAAATATATAGGAATGTGGGTTGAAAACTGGGCACAAGTAAAAACTGTATGTATTTAACCCTTTGGGGGTCGGTGCCGTACTAGTACGTTTTACGAGCAGGGGTTGGTGCCATACTAGTACGCCCAAATTCTAGCGGCCTCAATTTAAGCAGAAAACGTCTGGTAGGCATACATATGAAAGAATGGGTCTGTGTGGTCAGTGTGCGCAGTATAAAAAAAATCCTGCAGTACACACTGCATAATGAGAGAAAAAAAACTCTGACCGTTTTTTTCGATTAAAACAGCGACTTTGCAGTCGATTTTCGTATGGTATTTATTGATGTATTCTCGTTTTCCTGGGCTCATTTTATAGAATGGAAGATATGTTACAGAAATAGAGATGATTGTGATTGGTATAGCATTGACAAGTACCTTGAAATTGAGCTCAAAGTAGCGAAAATGTTCGATTTTTGACGATGTTCAAGAGTAAACAAATCACACCATGCCTCCAATACACATCAACTGGCGAGTCTTATATTCATGTACAAGTGCTCTGATATTATTTATACCATTTTTACAATGATGCAGTTGTATACATAACAGTAAATCTTCTATTTTTTGTGAGAATAAAAATTCAAAATGAAAAGAAAAAGTAATGGAACAGGGGTCTGGAAATGTGACTAATGAACAGAGAACATGTTATTTTAGTGCCAGGAATGTCTGCCTTGTTTACTCTGGACCCTATTTTGAAATTGGCATCGTTTGAAATTTGTGGGAAATTAGAAAATTGCCATTTTCTGACCACTATTTTGGGTAGATGAAATTGGTAAATAGGCGGTTTCTTGTACTCAGTCGATAGAAGAAATGGAGTTCTAACGAAGTAGCTATAATTTTAGGAGACTGAAACATTGGAATTTGTCGAAAATAGAGCTCAAAGTGGGCAAAATAGCCGATGCGTAAGTGTCATGGCTACCGCTAACTTCGCGAAAGCATAATTCCGTTAGTTTTCGATCAAATTTCATAATTTTGGTGGCGTTATGATCGGAAAAAGATTCTCTATCATTTCATAAGAAAAAATTAATTTTTTTTTATCAAAAAATTTTCGACCCCAGGAACACTTTCCTGAGAAGGCCTGTCGACCCCCAAAGGGTTAAAAATAAAAATAAAACTACAGTGGTACCTCGACTTACGATATTTTTTCATTCCAGAATGCTGTTCAAGTGCCATTACCAAACGAATTTATCCCCATAAGGAATGATGTAAAATAGACTAGTCCTTTTAGACCCCCAAAATTACACTTACAAAAGCATTTAAAAAAAAAAACTTACATAAAAGGGTGAGTTTGGGGACCATCGTAAGTCGAGGTACCACTGTATATGGCAAAGATAGCAAACAAAGAGAAGACAAATACTTAAATGAGGTAGATGAGCAAAACATGCACTATACATAGGGTTTTGGTTTGAACATTGTGTTTAGACTGTCTCTGTAATATTTGTATCCCTAAGGAATCTTGATAGTTCATTCTCATTTGTGATAGTATATAACTGGCCTACACTTGTTTTCTTCACTAGAATTTTCCCATCACGGGTGAAACATTGGTGGATTTTATCATTATTCTCTCGCTTAAGTTTTCTGATTCTAAACAAGAGGTTCTGACTTTTTTGGTCAGATACAGTCATCCCTCGGTTTTCGATTTTAATCCGTTCCAGATGGATCGGCTAAAACCAAAACTATTTTCCCCATAAGAAATAATGGAAATTCAATTAATCCGTTCCAGAAACCCAGAAGTTTGGAAAAAAAAATTTTGGGGGGTCTTAACCCTTTGACTGTTTCGGACGTATATATATATCTTACGAGCCAATGTTTCGGACGTATATATACGCCTAAATTCTAGCAGCTTCAAATGAAGCGGGAGAAAGCTGATAGGCCTACATGTGAGAGAATGGGTCTGCGTGGTGGGTGTGCGCAGTATGAAAAAAATCGGGGACCCAGTGGTGCATTGTGGGAGCGCCATGTTTGTAGTCCTTGTTCACCATGCCTGGCGGTAAGAAGTACCTCACTCCCCAGCGAATTGGAGGCCTTCTCTTCCCAAGTGATAGTTCTAACAGCGATGGAAGTGCCAGTGAAAGTGAATTCCATGGTTTTCAAAAGGGTGTGACCGAAAGCAGTGCCCAGGATAACATAATTAGTGATGAAAACCCAGATGACCCACAACCGTCCACATCTGGTGCTGGGCCGTCTCATTCACGTTCACCTGTACCAGAACGAAAGAGGAAACTATTTCAACGTGTAGAAGACTCTGATGTGAGCAGTGTAAGTGATGATGACAGTGATTTCAAAGTTATTGAAAGCAGTTCTAGTGGCGACAGTGAGGGAGATTATTCTCCAGTGAAGCGGCAGTATGTACGACGCAACATGCATTCTGGTAGTGTGCCATATGCTATTCCAAGGAAAAGTAGTAAATCTCGGAGTACATCTCTTGGCCCTACACCACAAATTGATAGTGAAGATGACGATATTGTTACAATGGGGATGCATAATGTGCGTGGGGCAGGTGGTGGTAGTGGTGGTGTTGGTGGTGGCATGAGTCATGTGCCACCACGAGCGGGCCACGCTGCTACCCACGCTGCTAACTCAGCACAACCACCATCAACCACCCCCACACTTCCACAACCTGCACAACCACAACCTGCACAACCACAACCTGCACAACCACAACCTGCACAACCACAACCACCTGTCAATATCCAGTATGCACCAGCAGACCGCATCTGGGATTGGCAGCAAGGTGACAATTTTGTTCCCAACCCCCCATGACTTTGATGAAGCACAAAGTGGAATACGGCCATCGTGTACACTTGGCACTTGGGAACATTGTTACTGAACTAGAATGCTTTGAGTTATTCTTCGATGAACCCCTGATGGACATTATTGTCAGGGAAAGCAACACATACTATGAATACACCATGGCAAACACATTTCTTTCACCAAATTCATGGCTACACCAGTGGAAGGACACAACTGTGGCAGAGATGTACCTGTTCTTTGCCACAATAATGCTTATGCCACATGTTTATAAACACACGGTCACCACATACTGGTCGACAGAACGCCTGATTTCAACCCCAGGTTTTAGTGATATTATACCAGTGAATCGTTTTTTGATACTGTTGCGTATGCTTCACTTTTCTGATAAAACCAGGCCTGACAGAAACGACAGGTTATATAAGATCAGGAATGTGTTCATGTACCTGAAACAAAAGTGCTGTATGTATTTTTATCCCTTCAGGAAGCTTGTTATTGATGAGTCTTTGATTTTGTTCAAAGGCAGACTGTCATTCAAGCAGTATATGCCAAGCAAGAGGAAACGCTTTGGTATAAAGTTGTTTGTACTGTGTGATTGCAAAAGTGGTCTGGTTCTAGATCTAATTGTGTACACTGGCAGTAATACATTGAGAGATACCATGAAGTTATTGGGTATCTCTTGTGATGTGGTTAGAACAATGATGGAACCATATTTTGGTAAGGGGCATATATTATATACTGATAACTGGTACACGAGCCCTTTACTCAGTGATTTCTTGCGAGTGAACATGACAGACGTGTGTGGCACAGTGCGTGCAAATCGTAAACATATGCCTAGGTTTGACGCTGGCACTCGTAGAGGTGAAGTGCAGGTGTTTGCTGTCAATGATATCATGGCATTTCGGTGGCAAGACAAACATGATGTCACATTGTTGACATCAGTTCACAGACATGAAATGGTAGACAGTGGAAGACAGAATAGAGAGACTAATGAACCCATTCTAAAACCTGCAGCTGTGATGGACTACAACCTCAATATGCGCTTAGTGGACAAATGTGACATGCAGATTGGGTTTGCTGATTGTGTACGCAAAAGTTATAAGTGGTACATAAAACTCTTTTTCCATCTTCTTGACATTTCCATGCTGAATGCTTATAACATGTACAAGTTGAAGACCAACAACAAACCCAAATATGGTGAATTTTGTTTGTCAGTCATCAGACAAATAATATTCAAGTACCAAGGAGCAACACCTGCAATAGACCAGCGCCCACAAAATTATCAACACATGCCCTCTCGTCTGAGGCCTGGTGATCACTACCCCATACAAGTGCCTGCTACTACTCTCAAGAAAAATGCTCAGAAGAGGTGTTTTGTCTGTAAACATACCACAAAACGCCCACAAACACGCAGAGACACTCGTTTTATGTGTGAGGAGTGTAAAGTACCACTGTGCATATACCCATGTTTCAAAGAGTTCCACAAGCTGCAGGAGTTCTAGGAAAGTGTTCAGTGAGTGTACATATGTATATATATTATAGAACAATAGTAATGAACATTTTTGTCGTTGTTTGTGTAAACAAGTTTTGTAAACAATATAAACATACTAACGTTTGTGCAATTATTGTGGTACAAACAACGAGTGTATATATATACATTGCACCTTACTGTGGTCTCACAGGCCACATAAGTTACATAAAAAAAGAAAATAGTGAAAAAAACAAGAAATCTACGAATGGAAGTAAACAGAAGTTTACCGAGTCAGCGGAATTCGCCGATGTTGCCATACGCAGCTCATATTCTGCCAACTTTACGCCTCCATATCTCGGTAAGTACTAATCGCAAAAAATTGTTTTTAGCCTTAAAACAATCATCAAAATAATCCTAACAATTTGGTAAGAAAAAATAATTTTTTTTTTCGAATATTTCCCGACATAGAATGACAGTTTCAGAAAGGGATCTCTGACAGTCAAAGGGCACTTACCTTTATTGAAGACTGATGTTGCTGGATGGAAGAGAGGGAGGAAGGGAGAGGGAAGAGACCCTATTTTTTGGAAGGGAAATCCCCTTCCATAAGGAATTTAGGTACCAAGTCCTTATTCGGGGTCACTTCCCTGCATGCCTGCTACACTCCCTCCCTGCCTGCTACACTCCCTTCCTGCCTGCTACACTCCCTGCATACCTGCTACACTCCCTGCATACATGGCTACACTCCCTGCATACATGGCTACACCCTGCATACATGGCTACACTCCCTGCATACATGGCTACACTCCCTGCATACATGGCTACACTCCCTGCATACATGGCTACACTCCCTGCATACATGGCTACACTCCCTGCATACATGGCTACACTCCCTGCATACATGGCTACACTCCCTGCATACCTGCTACACTCCCTGCATACCTGCTACACTCCCTGCATACCTGCTACACTCCCTGCATACCTGCTACACTCCCTGCATACCTGCTACACTCCCTGCATACCTGCTACACTCCCTGCATACATGCTACACTCCCTGCATGCATGCTACACTCCCTGCATGCATGCTACACTCCTACATGCATGCTACACTCCCTGCATGCATGCTACACTCCCTGCATGCATGCTACACTCCCTGCATGCATGCTAAAATCCCTGCATGCATGCTACACTCCCTGCATGCATGCTAAACTCCCTGCATGCATGCTACACTCCCTGCATGCATGCTACACTCCCTGCATGCATGCTACACTCCCTGCATGCATGCTACACTCCCTGCATGCCTGCTACACTCCCTGCATGCCTGCTACACTCCCTGCATGCCTGCTACACTCTTAAACTCCATCGTGTTTCTCACTTTCTTTACCAAAGGACTGGCACTAGGAGCTTTCTTTGGGCCCATGGTAGCTTATTTAGTAGTCACACACAATAATCAAGGGCCAAAAACAATGAATTGTTAATAAATGTTTTGTATGAACTCCTGGGGTGATGTTCACTCAAGCATAAACAATGCTAGACTGCGTGACAATGTGCGTGGGAGGTATGTGGGTGGCGGGCCTACGGCCTTTGTATGTGCGCGGCACTGGTGTACAGGTTCAGTACCATCAGCGAAAACTGAGACAATTTTTCCACGAAAAAAGTGATCGAAAACCAAAATCGGTGAAAACTGAGACAATCGAAAACCAAGGGATGACTGTATTCGTATATATATACATCTTTCCTGGCTGTAATAGATGAGCGTTGTTTTCATAGGGAGTGATTTTTGTGTGCAAGTTTGGTACTAATCCCTCGAGAATTTTCCACGTGTATATAACAATATATCTCTCCCGCCTGCGTTCTAGGGAGTACAGGTTTAGAAACTTCAAGGATTCCCAGTAACTGAGGTGGTTTATCGCAGTTATGCGTGCCGTGAAGGTTCTCTGCACATTTTCAAGGTCAGCAATTTCACCTGCCTTGAAAGGTGCAGTTAGTGTGCAGCAATATTCCAGCCTAGATAGAACAAGCGATTTGTAAAGTGTCAACATGGGCTTTGCATCCCTGGTTTTTAAGGAAAAATGGTAGATTGCCTTGGAGGCCTAAGGAGTGGGCCTGGACCAAGATATTATACCTCCAAGTTGTATCATAAGCCTTCTCAAAGTCGAAAAAGATGGCGATAACCGAGTGGTTATTAGCAAAGGCATTACGAATATACGTATCCAAGCGCAGTAAGGGGTCAATGGCAGAACGGCCCTTACGAAAGCCATATTGACTAGGGGAGAGACTATTGTGCGTCTCTAAATATCACATCAAACGTCTATTAACTAGACGTTCCATCACCTTGCAAACTGCACTGGTAAGAGCGATGGGACGATAGTGGGAGGTATCACATCCCGTAGTACCCGGTTTGTGAAAAGGGAGAACAATAGCAGACTTCCACAGCTGGGGAAAGACTCCTTGCGACCATATAAGATTAAAGAGTCGTAAGAGGACAGTAAGAGCAGACTGATGTAAATGCTGTAGCATACGAATATGTATGCCGTCTGGCCCAGCTGTCGATGATCAGCAAGCGGAGAGTGTTGCCTCCAGTTCTTGAAGGGTAAAAGGCACATGATAAGATTCTTCTCTGAGAGAAGAAAAATCTAAGGGCTTTAACTCGCTGGCAGACTTAGAAGAAAGGAATGAGGGACATAGATGGAGCCCCTGAGAAATGCGGACAAGATGATTACCAATTT
>WNWK01041666.1:0-16341 GCA_009830355.1 Cherax destructor | reverse complement strand
GCATTTAACAATGAAAGGGGGAAAAAGCATAACAGAGACAAAGCCGGGGCTAAGATTCATACAGGAAAAGTTGTGTATAAGGGAGGATTAACCAGACGGCGACTGTGAAAGTTAGACGTAGGGTAGACTTTTTGGAAACCAATCAATGGGATGATTGATCTCTGACATAAAAAAAACATTATTGTTCCAGCCTAACACTATTTTGTCTCCTTGAGTCTGTCGAAGAGATCGGCCTTTTTCTCCGGTACTGAAGAGGACGGAGGAGAAAAAAAATAAGTAGCCCAGGAGAATCTTAGGGGGGGAGGTATGAACTGTTGGGTGCAAAGTGTTGCCGCGAAGGTTTGATGTCTAAGGAACGGGGGATTGCTGAGATTAGAGACCAGAGATGTGGGAAGGCAGAGGACTGGGGGTTCTCAGGAGTAGGGTTTAGGAAAAAAGAAAGTCCTTTTGGCCGAGAGAAAGCAGAGTCTATGAAATGGGAAGGGTACCAAGCGGGAAAATGTTAAAAAGAGTAAATTTCTGTTTAAAAGGGGGGGGATCACAAATGCAACAGGGAAAAAAGGGAAAAAAGAACACTCTCTTGTCCCCCCCCCATTCTGCCTGCCTATATATCTCCTTCCACCTGTTCTGTGTTAGTGTGACTTTGTAAAGGGCCCCAATTGGGGCCCCAAACGTCGTCGTAAGCTCCTCTCTTTTTATATGTGCGGTTTTTTGTGTGTATTTTCCGTCACGGTATTGTCCTTTTTGTTATTTGTAAATTTTTGAATCTTGGTGAAGAGCACACATGGATAAAGAAAAAACCCCCTTTGTTTTTTCCTTTGATTACTCGGTTCATCCTTGGCGAGACTTGGTGGGGAAAAACGGGCCTTGGAATTTCTAATTGCTTCCTAATATAAATAATTTTAAAGTACTTACAATTTTGCAAAAAAATGTTACATCTAACGAAGTGGGTTTGGAAAAAAGCTCTCGGGCCCCGGGGGAAAGGTTCTATATGGTCACTAACCCATGACTGGAACAAATTCCTAAGGAGTGAAGATAGCCAATTTGGCAGTCAAATCGACAATAACATCAAAATATAGTGGTATTTATCTCGTAACCATCACTATGTGGACCGTGACACAGCAACACCTGGTATGTACGCAGGGGAATCTTCTGCAACTTTTCACTAAAAAAATGTTTATCATGATTGGGGGTCAGGTTTGGGGGTTTTTTTCAGCAACTAATAGGGAAATCAAACAGAAAATTGTGGCCCCGGGGGTTATTTGACAGAATGTTGCTCCGGGGTATTCTTGGTGTAACTTCCCCACGTCTTTTCTGAGGATCGTCACCTTTTATCAGCTGTCTGTTTCATATTAAGTTTTACTCTTCCTGAATTTCCTATTGTACTTCATACTTCTAAGAATGAAATCTAACAGCCATCTGTTTGGCAATGTTTTCTTGTTTTGATGAAGTTGGAGGATCATTTTGGAGGTGGTGATGGGTCTAGCGGCAGCGATAAAGTGGTGGTGCTGGGTGGTAGGAGCAGTGTTGGAGGCGTCTATAGTCGTAGGGCGTGTGGTGGTGATGATGGCGGCGGTATCTGTTGGCAGGGTAGTGGGGCAAACCTCCTTCCCCAATAACGTAATCTGGGGAGTGTAGGTGGAAGTGCCGTAGTTCTCTTTTTCTGAGTGCTATCTGGGTCTCCAGGTGGGCGGTGCACACTCCTCTAGTGTTAACCTGATGCCTCACCACCCCCAAGTCATTCCCTACCTCCCATCTCGGCAGATTATTTTAAAAGTAGTAGTAGTAACGAAAAAAAGACCTCTGAAATAGTCATGGGGTTTTTGCCCAATTGGCGCAGTGAATTTATGTTTCCTGGTCTAGGGGGACGATGATAGCAGGGCAGGCGAAGAAGAAAAAAAAATAAAACAACAAAACAAGAATAACAAAAAAAAAACCTTAATAGAGATGAGAATAGCGCTCAAATGGCTGATAACGAATATCTTAAGTCAAGGCTCCCTGCCGAAAGGACAGTTAAACTAATTATAATACCTCTGGGTAACCCCCTAATCAACTAATCTTCCAGCAGGATCTTGTTTAATCCCATGGTTGAAAAATGTTAGTTTAACCAGTTCTTTCAATATCGAAGATATTTTTTTTTCCCGTGTGAAAATCTTTGCCATTAGTGTTACTCTTCTATCCTCGGGTGTCATGTTTTGTTTTCATTTAAAAACTTTACACTTTAAAATTTCTGAATTTCAAATTTTCAGATTTTTTTTTAAATTTTAATGAGTCATGATTTTCATTTCTTATGACAACAGATAGTGTTTCAAGTCTTTCTTAATTTAAATGGTTTTTTTGTAATTTAGCTAAAAAGGTTTTATTGGCCTCTGCATTTTGTTTTCTACAACATATATATATATATTTTGATGTCAATGACATAAAAAAAGGGGAAACCCCCCTTTTTAGCCCGTTGCCCAGCAAAACGGGAACCCCAAGTAAAAGAGGTCTGAGGAAAAGGCCAAAATCGTCCTGATGGAGCCACCATGCTACCCTGGAAGGATGGTAAGCAGATTCCGGGACTACACCTGTGCTGCCACATTGGCAGCCCCCCACCTGCCACACTCCTTAGCCAAGGGGGTGGAGCTGCCCCAGGGGGAGATCCAGAAGACCCCAAATATGAAGACCTTCCCTCTTGCTATTAATTTTCCATCCCAATAAGGGAAGAATGGAGCATGGGGCAAGTGTGCTCTAAATTTTCCCCCAAGGGCTGGGTGGAAAACCCATCATGAAACCAAGGACCACAGGGCGACCAGCTTCCTTTTCCCCAGAGACAAAATGTTGCACCCGGGGGGAAATCCCGGGGTTTCTGGGCACGCGGCCGGGGTTGGACAAGTATTTGACAGGGGGGGTCTGAGTTGTTATCTATGTTTTTTTTAACCCATTGTATTTTGTCTTGAAATAAAGTTTGTAAAAAAAATGGGGTGGTAGAAAAGGGGAAATTCAAATGGCTTGAAAGAAATCCCCCAAAATTCTTCCTTGAAGTCTTTTTTTTCCCCCCTTTTCCGAGGCAATGGTCCCCCCAAATTTACACCAAAAAATTGGACCCCATCCTATATATATATATATATATATATATATATATATATATATATATATATTCAGTTCGAAAACAGTTCAGACTCCCAAAAGGAAGGGGGGCCCCCTAGGGGGGGGGGGGAAGTGGGGACAAAAACAGCCGGGGGGGGTGAAGGGGGCCCAAGGAGAAAAAAAAGAAAACAGGACCCCCAAAACCCCAAAAGTCTAACTACTGATCGTGGTTTTTTTTATATATATATATATATATATATATATATATATATATATATATATATATATATATATATATATATATATATATAATATTTTTTTTTTTTTTTTTTTTCTTAAATAGCAACGCTTGTTATTAGATAGGAAAATTTTCTGGTTCCTTTGGTAAAAAATTATTAATTTTTAACATTAAAAAAATGAAAAACATATATCTTTAAATGTATAAAGAAACTTTTAAAAATGTTTAATTTTTTAAAAGAGTTCTTTAATTGACCAGTTTTAGCTATTCGGCACGACACACATATAAAAAATTTGACCTCATTTTTTAAAACCATTCTTCAAGAGCACAGCACTGTTTTTTTTTTAGATTTGCATGTGTTGTCAAAACAAGGTTTTTCTCAAAGGGACTCTTGCAGGCCTCTGTCCCAGGAGGCATGGGAAAAGGCATCTCAAAATTTTTTTTGGTTCCTCACAACAAAAAACCCAGGAGAAATAGAGAGAGAAAATGCTTTCTTTTAAAATTTTTTTCCCCCTTTTTTTCCCCGATTTGACTTTTTCAGTGGCAAAGGGGTTTCCTTCCCATCTCTTTTGTGTCCCTGGAAAAAAAGGGGTCGTGGGGAGGGGGGGGTGTTTACGGCAAAAGGGGAAAAAGGAAGGAAACATCACCAGTGAGGGGACTAAAGAAGGTAATGAGGACACAGTGGTGTAAAAAAAGGGGGCCCGAAAAAGGTAATGGACTAAGTTTTTGTATTTCCAGACTCTTAAGGACTTGGGGGGGTGCGCCTGGTGACTCCCCCCCCCCTCTCCACCTCGTTCCCCCATCAGTGATAAACGTTAAATTTTGAACGTTTACCATTTATTTTCTATTTCGGTCCCCCGCTGCCAGACGTATAGCAACTGTTTTGTAAATTTTCTTTTTAGGGCCAAAAAACCCCAAATTTTAACCCCAAAATTTAAAATTTTAAAAAATATTTAAAAAAAAAAATCGAGTCTTGAAAAAAAAAAAAAATTCAGCCTGACTTGACGAATCGTCAATTCATCTTGTAGATGAAGAAGAAAATAACTCCCTCTCCCCCCCCTCCCTTTCTCCCTTTCCTGGACTGAAATTAATCAACCCCCCCTTTCAACAAAATCCCATAAAACTCCAACAAAAACCCTTTTTTATACTGTTCTTGGGCTGATCTTGAGTTGCGGTCAACATATAAGATAGCAAAACTTTCGGCGACACCAGAGTGGAGAATAATTTTCCAGAACCAACATCATCCAAAGTCAAGGTGGCTTTACAAATGCTAAATATTATACATTTTTTACTCGACGGTTACCAGTGACGTCCCTATCCTAGTGGACTTTTTTACTGTTCCCCCGGCAGGTGCATGCCTGCCACCGTACCACCCCGCCTTTGAACCTGTGGTCTGATCCACGAAACCCCCCACCCCAACTTTCCACCTTCTTGAGGGTCCCGTGTTGCATGTACTTTTCCATGAGTGAAAAAAAATTACAAAAACTTTTCCTTCGGCCTACCACCCTACTGGTCCATAACCTATACTAGCTTTTTCCTTCCCCTCTGTTCCTCGCCTACCAACCAGCCCCTTGTCCTCAGTCAACCCCCCCATTCTTCACACCTGTCCAAATGGACAATCTCATCAGTGGAACAATCTCATCAGTGGACACAAGGAAGCGCCAGCACTGTCTTTTATTATCTGTCATTTTATGTTAAAAAGATAACAGGAAAAAATAAATTCGGGTAAAAACATAAAGGGTGTGGTAATACGGACAAAGACGTGAGTCAAGTGCAATTTTGTATTCGATGTACATCACTGTAAATTCATCCTGGCCATTACTTGCTAGCATGCATGCACTATGCTGGTATGGGGTGTCCATGTGCTTAGGGTCTGCTTGTTTGGGGAGTGAGGGATGAGGTCAGGCTTAAGTTACCTTATGAGGGACAACCAGACCTTCAGACCCTCACCAGTCTTGGGAAGGCTAGCACCATACTCGAATGTGTCTTTCTTTGTGGGTGTGTAACAGTTGCAGCAAAATGGTGTTCTTTACCTCACATTCTGTTCACTATTCGGTTTGAAGGGTCCATACCCACTGTACATAGTGTAATTAATTGCATATTCGTTTAGGTGGTGGGATTATATGTTAAACTAAAATTATCTTCTGGTGTATACTTTATCCTTTATCTTCGATCAATTGACTAGGCTATAGCTGGTATCTATCAGGGCCAGGTACTACAAGCCCACTGAAAGTACTTGTACGGGTGATACATACAACTCGTTCTGTTTCAATAACATCCTGAGATCAAACCATATCACGGGAGGGTTAGAACCCGAGATCAGAGTCTCAAAACTCCAGACCGACGAGTTAGCCACTGGGCCAGCTAGCTGGTCTGGGTTTTGAGACTCTGATCTGGTTCTTCCACCGTGGTATGTTTTTTGCAATCGTGTCATTACGATTTCGTGAGTCATCATGAGATCATCTGTTGGGATCATCTGGTGAGACCACCTCTTGGGATCATCTTCTTGGATTACTTACAGAGATCACCTGTTGGGCTCACCTGTTGGGCTCACCTGTTGGGCTCACCTGTTGGGCTTACCTGCAAGACTCCGCAACACGCTGAAAGAATTCCCAGCTTCAACATTGTCGTTCATGACCTAAACCTGCAGCTTCAGGTGACGCCCACTGACCCACGCATTCCAATAAATGAAAAAGCTGAAGTTTTGAAACGTAAAAGTGAGGTTTTCTTCGTGTGTATGTAACTCGTGAATTGCGTTTATTTGCGGGCGATCAAGTGCTCTATTGCAAGATGAAAGATTTTGGACTCAAAAATTACCTTTAATGTACAAGTTTTCTTTGAAGGTAATTTGGTAAGGGTTGCAACAGCATATTGAACACTGTCATTGCAATGAAATGTTGTCACGAGAAGGGGTGACCTGGCGAGGCTGACTTGAAGGGGCCCTGGCGAGGCTGACTTGAAGGGCCCTGGCGATGCTGACTTAAAGGGGCCCTGGCGAGGCTGCTTGAAGGAACCTGGTGAGGCCGACGAAGGGGACCTGGCGAGAAAACTTTAAAGGGGGACCTGGCAGGTGACCTGAAAAATACCTGGTGGCTGACCGAAGTTAACCAGCGAGGCTGACCTGAAGTGTAACCAGCGAGGCTGACCTGGAAGTGTAACCTGGCAGGCTGACCTGAAGTGTAACCTAGCGAGGCTGACCTGAAGTGTAACCTAGCGTGGCTGACCTGAAGTGTAACCTAGCGATGCTGACCTGAAGAGTGTGGAAAATATATATGGATGTAACATAATCTGTCTTACAAATACACAAAAGCTGTGTGTGTGGCAGCTCTGCCACACACACCTCGTAATATTTACATCTGAAGATCTTAATCAACTTTACATCTGAAATGTTTTACTGCTCTAGTCAGGTTATTTAAAAACACTGTGTTCTGTATATGTAACTTATGGACTAAAGAAAGCAACAAATGTCTTGCAATACTACCAGTCACAGTCAGGATTTTGACATATAAACACTATGTAACCTCTTTTCCACAACCAGTTAATTTTATAGCACAAAAGATGGAGTTCCAATGACTCTAATCTGTAACTGTTTTTCTGCAGTCAGGATGATCACATGAATCAGGTGGGGTGACTCCTGGTGCATCTAACTAGAGCAGTGGTTCTTAACCTTGTTGAGGTACTGAACCCAGTGGTTCTTAACCTTGTTGGAGTCTGAACCCAGTGGTTCTTAACCTTGTTGGAGGTACTGAACCCAGTGGTTCTTAACCTTGTTGGAGGTGCTGAACCCAGTGGTTCTTAACCTTGTTGGATGTACTGAACCCAGTGGTTCTTAACCTTGTTGGAGGTGCTGAACCCAGTGGTTCTTAACCTTGTTGGAGGTACTGAACCCAGTGGTTCTTAACCTTGTTGGAGGTACTGAACCCAGTGGTTCTTAACCTTGTTGGAGGTACTGAACCCCGCAAGTTTCATCCGTACATTCACTGAACCTTCGTAATTGCAAAAATGAAATATGATTTCTTCAAAATATGATTTCTATCAAAACTGCAAATCAGTGTGACTTTTGCTGTTGCCTTTCAGAGAACAAGTTCAGAAATGTGCGGCTTCACCTTGGCAAGTGCCACTCCACCTTGGCAATGCCACTCTCACTTGGCAAGTGCCACTCTCACCTTGGCAAGTGCCACTCTCATATCATTTTCTCAACAAAGTCTGTTCCTTTTCTACGTTTTGATGTCTACCATCCTCGAAAAGGATTGCTCGCAAGGATACGTTGTTACAAACAGCGATTTGGTGACACCAAAACGTTGAGAGCGTTGTTGTTCTGAAGAGTTGTGACCTCCGCCGAACCCCTGAGACTGACTCACCGAACCCTGGGGTTCGATCGAATCAGGTTAAGAACCACTGAACAAGACTGTCTTCTGTTCCACCGAGCGTCGCCCTCGCGGTATAGTCTCAATATTTTGCGCTATAGGAATCCGTTCAAGAATGGTGGGTTAACAATATTCACTTATTATCCCGTAAATTTGCACATATATGAGGCACCATACAGTAGGATTCTTCAGACGCTTCATGGCGCAGTAGGCCTCAGTATTGCCCAGCTAGGACACCAGGGGTTTTATTCACAATTAAAATATTAGTTTTCCTTCAGATAGTGAAGATTATATTTCCTCATGCACGACGAATATTAATAATTCATTCTAGTTACTAAGTTCAGCCATTAGCTCGTACAATTAGGGAATTACAAATATTTCATTTAAGGATTAGATTGTCATATGAAGGTGGGACGGTGACCGATGCTCAGCTTGCCTCGCAGAGTGAGCTTTCATTTAATCTGGCAAATATATCGCAGGCACTCAATTTCTCCTCTGAAAAAAATCATATTTTCCGCGGGTATTTGTAGTAAGGGTGGCACTCAGTGCCAACCATCGGAATACTGAAATAATTAAACTTCCCATAACAGCTGAAGGCGATGAAGAAGGAAGAATCTCGGAGATAAAAGGAGTTCGTCAACAGAGTGTTCTCTTGAAGTGCCTCGCAAGGGAAGCCATCAGTCTCTCTGCAACAAACAATGTAAATAGGGTTTTTGCCGTCCACCCATCGCTCCCCCTCCAATCACATGCTGCATGCGCAGAAACACACAGAGAATAGTTTATTAACACGAAGACATGTTTCCAGCAGAGTCCTGTAAGGACGCTCCAGCAGAGTCCTGTAAGGACGCTCTCTCTCACTGTCTATCTCTGTTTGTCTGTCTCTGTCTCTCTGTCTCTGTCTCTCTGTCTCTGTCTGTCTGTCTGTCTGTCTGTCTGTCTGTCTGTCTCTCTCTCTCTCTCTCTCTCTCTCTCTCTCTCTCTCTCTCTCTCTCTCTCTCTCTCTCTCTCTCTCTCTCTCTCTTCTCTCTTCTCTCCCTCTCTCCTCTCCTCACCAAACATCTCCCCACTTAAGAAAGTCTCGGAGTTGAAATATGAATCTCACAACGAAAGCAACAGCGACAGCCTCACCTCCTCACTCTCATCTCTCAAACATTACATTTCCTTGAATTATTTATAGTTCAGCTATAACTGCGATGGATGTCTCAGCTGAGCACTCAGGAATAAATGGCCCAGGAGGACCACTCCTCCGCCACCCTTCATACTGAATGATCCACAGGGATCATACAGAGAGAGAGAGAGAGACCGACAGACAGACAGATAGGTGGCTCTTGTCCATCTCCCAGCAGGAAACGGACACAAAACAAGAAAACTGGCACCAGAAACTCGGGGCTCCACAGCGTGGTGCCCCGTGGATAAATTTTTTGTTAGGTAAACAGAGTGAAGGTTTCAACTGCAGCTGGAAGCTGGCTTTTATTGTGCCCCGCAGTCATGAAAAGCTTGACCTACACACAACCCACTTCCTTGTTTAATATAGATGAAACAAATCCAGAGTGAAGGAGTGACTACAACACATTGTATAAGTGGATGTGGAGCCTCCACCACACTATACAGGGGAATGGGGAGCCTCCATCACAATATACAGGGGAATGGGGAGCCTCCATCACAATATACAGTGGGATGGGGAGCCTCCATCACACTATAAAGTGGGATGGGGAGCCTCCATCACTCCATACAGGGGGATGGAGAGCCACCATCACACTATACAGTGGGATGGGGAGCCTCCATCACACTATACAGGGGAATGGGGAGCCTCCATCACACTATACAGTGGGATGGGGAGCCTCCATCATTCCATACAGGGGGATGGGGAGCCACCATCACACTATACAGTGGGATGGGGAGAATCCATCACTCCATACAAAGGGGATGGAGAGCCTCCATCACACTATAAAGGAATTCTCCATGGCTGCTTGCAAGCCCAGTGCCAGAGTTTCAAAGACAACAGTATCATCGAGCCTTGGAGGTCAAGAATCAGTAAAAACAAGCGTGAAACTCTGTTGAAACTCTGAACTCTGACAAAGGGATCAGAGACGACCTCCACCTGGCTCCGCTTAGACCTTATGTGGTAGTAAGAAAGTATCTTTTAACCCCTCAACCTACTTGTTGCAACACTTGCAACATTGACTAGCTCTGACGAAGGAAGGGAGAGCAAAGGCCTAGAAAGTAGAGTCTGCCATACTAATGTTATATATATATATATATATATATATATATATATATATATATATATATATATATATATATATATATATATATATATATATATATATATATATATATATATATCCTAGGTAGTAGGTTGGTAGACAGCAGACGACCAGGGAGGTACTACCGTCCTGCCAAGTGAGTGTAAAACGAAAGCCTGTATTTGTTTTGCATGATGGTAGGATTGCTGGTGTCTTTTTTCTGTCTCATAAACATGCAAGATTTCAGGTACATCTTGCTACTTTCTACTTACACTTAGGTCACAATACACATTCATGTACAAGGATATATATACACACCCCTCTGGGTTTTTCTTCTATTTTCTTACTAGTTCTTGTTCTTATTTCCTCTTATCTCCAGGGGGAAGTGGAACAGAATTCTTCCTCCGTAAGCCATGCGTGTCGTAAGAGGTGACTAACATGCTGGGAGCAAGGGGCTAGTAACCCCTTCTCCTGTATATATTACTAAATGTAAAATGGGAAACTTTCGTTTTTCATTTTGGGCCACCCCACTTTGGTGGGAAACGGCCGACGTGTTGAAAGAAGAAAGAAGATATATATATATATATATATATATATATATATATATATATATATATATATATATATATATATATATATATATATATATATATATATATATATATATATATATATATATATATATATATATATATATATATATATATATATATATATATATATATATATATATATATATATATATATATATATATATATAATAATAATAATACTGCGACTAGTCGGGATCGAATCATCGAACCATAATGCAGGAGAATGACGTGGAGAATAAGGCGGGAGAATAGCGCAAAGAAAATAACACGGGAAAATAAAGCAACAGGAAGAACAAACACTGAAACTAAAACTCAACAGAATAAAGCAGGTTTTCCACTCCAGCTGGGCCAATTTTACTGACATTCGATTTTTTTACAGTCATTTTTTTTTGTAATATGTAAGTTAATTCCTCTGGGTAAAGAAAGAGAGACAGCAGCGACTCACCTAGACGCTGTTGATTCTGGTGAGTTCTAAGACAGATGAATAAGAACCTGGATGAGTGAGTTAAGGAGGTGTGTGTGTGTGTGTGTGTACTCACCTAGTTGTGGTTGCAGGGGTCGAGTCAAAGCTCCTGGCCCCGCCTCTTCACTGGCCGCTACTGGGTCACTCTCCCTGCGCCATGAGCTTTATCATACCTCTGCTTAAAGCTATGTATAGAGCCTGCCTCCACTACATCGCTTCCTAAACTATTCCACTTCCCGACAACTCTGTGACTGAAGAAATACTTCCTAACATCTCTGTGATTCATCTGAGTCTTCAACTTCCATCTGTGTCCCCTTGTTGTTGTGTCCCATCTCTGGAACATTCTGTCTCTGTCCACTTTGTCAATTCCTCTCAGTATCTTATATGTTGTTATCATGTCTCCCTATCTCTCCTGTCCTCCAGTGTCGTCAGGTCGATTTCCCTTAACCTCCCTCGTAGGACATACCCCTTAGCTCCGGGACTAGTCTTGTTGCAAACCTTTGCACTTTCTCGAGCTTCTTCACATGCTTGGCTAGGTGTGGGTTCCAAACTGGTGCTGCATACTCCAATATGGGCCTAACGTACACAGTGTACAGGGTCCTGAACGATTCTTTATTAAGATGTCGGAATGCTGTTCTTAGGTTTGCTAGGCGCCCATATGCTGCAGCAGTTATTTGGTTGATGTGCGCCTCAGGAGATGTGTCTGGTTTTATACTCACCCCAAGATCTTTTCCTTGATTGAGGTTTGCAGTCTCTGGCCCCCTAGGCTGTACTCCGTCTGCGGTCTTCTTTGCCCTTCCCCAATCTTCATGACTTTGCACTTGGTGGGGTTGAACTCCAGGAGCCAGTTGCTGGACCAGGCTTGCAGGCTGTCCAGATCCCTTTGTAGTTCTGCCTGGTCCTCGTCCGATTGAATTCTTCTCATCAACTTCACATCATCTGCAAACGGGACACTTCGAGTCTATTCCTTCCGTCATATCGTTCACAAATACCAGAAACAGCACTGGTCCCAGACTGACCCCTGTGGAACCCCGCTCGTCACCGGCGCCCACTCTGACACCTCGCCACGTACCATGACTCGCTGCTGTCTCCCTGACAGGTATTCCCTGATCAATGTAGTGCCTTCCCTGTTACCCCTGCCTGGTCCTCCAGCTTCTGCACTAATCTCTTGTGTGGAACTGTGTCAAACGCCTTCTTACAATCCAAGAATATGCAATCTACCCACCCCTCTCTCTCTTGCCTTATCGCTGTCACCCTGTCTAGAACTCCAGTAGGTTTGTGACACAGGATTTCCTGTCCCTGAAACCGTGTTGGCCGTCGTTGATAAGCTCATTCCTTTCTAGGTGCTCAACCACCCTTCTCCTGACTATCTTCTCCATGACCTTGCATACAATACATGTCAGTGACACTGGTCTGTAGTTTAGTGCTACGTTCCTGTCTCCTTTTAAAATTGGAACTACATTTGCTGTCTTCCAAACCTCAGTGTAGTTGCCCTGTTTCGATAGATGTGTTGAAGATCGTTGTTAGGGGTACACATAGCTCCTCTGCTCCCTCTCTCAGGGACCCATGGAGAGATGTTATCTGGCCCCATCGCCTTTGAAGTATCTAGCTCGCTTAGTAGCCTCTTCACTTCCTCCTCATTTGTGTGTATTGTGTCCAGCACTTGATGGTGTACCCTACCTCTCCTCCTTTCTGGAGGCCCTTCTATCTCCTCTGTGAACACCTCTTTGAATCTCATGTTGAGCTCCTCACACACTTCCCGGTCATTTCTTGTGGCCTCCCCCCCTACCTTCCTCAGCCTGATCACCTGGTCCTTGACTGTTGTTCTCCTCCTGATGTGGCTGTACAGCAGCTTTGGGTCAGATTTGGCTTTCGCTGCTATGTCATTCTCGTACTGTCTTTGGGCCTCCTTCTGATCTGTGCATATTCATTTCTGGCTCTACGACTGCTCTCCTTATTCTCCGGGGTTCTTTGCCTTCTGTACCTCTTCCATTCCCTTGCACACTTGGTTTTGGCTTCCCTGCACCTTTGGGTGAACCATGGGCTCATCCTGTCTTTTTCGCTTCTCCTGTTACCCTTGGGTATAAACCTCTCCTCAGCTTCCTTGCAAATTGTTGTCATATATTCCATCATCTCGTCTACTGCTTCCCTGCCATCTCTCTGTCCCACTGAACTCTGTGCAGGAAGTTCCTCATGCCCACTAGTCACCTTTCTTGTAGTTTGGCTTCATTTGTGCAGCCCTTCCTGCTTCCCCTCCACTTGTAACTCTACTATGTATTCGAAACTTAGAACCATATGATCACTGGCCCCAAGGGGCTTTCATGTGTGATGTCCTCAATATCTGCACTACTCAGGGTGAATACTAGGTCCAGTCTCGCTGGTTCGTCATTTCCTCTCTCTCTGGTAGTGTCCCTTACGTGTTGGTACATGAGATTTTCCAGTACCACCTCCAGCATCTTAGCCCTCCACGTTTCTTGGCCCCCATGTGGCTCCAAGTTCTCCCAATCAATTTCAATGTGTGTGTGTGTGTGTGTGTGTGTGTGTGTGTGTGTGTGTGTGTGTGTGTGATGAATCCTGGAGGTAAATGTGAAAAATCCAAGAAGGTCAGTGTAAGGAATCTAGGAAGGTCAGTGTAATTAATCCAGGGAGGTCAGTGTGAGGAATCCAGGGAGATCAGTGTGAGGAATCCAGGGAGGTCAGTGAGAGGAATCCAGGGAGATCAGTGTGAGGAATCCAGGGAGGTCAGTGAGAGGAATCCAGGGAGATCAGTGAGAGGAATCCAAGGACATCAGTGTGAGGAATCCAGGGAGATCAGTGAGAGGAATCCAGGGAGATCAGTGTGAGGAATCCAGGGAGGTGAGTGTGAGTGTCAGCTTTAAGAGCATCTTGCCTGGTGTGAGGCTGACGTCTCGGTCTTCATACTTACAAAGGCTTTGCTCTGAAAAAATAATAAAACTGACAAAAAAATGTTACTGAGAGTCAAGGAAGCCAACATTGAGGCAACAAACTGGCATTAATAAAACACTCAAGCATGTGTTTTGAGACGTCTTAAACACACACACACACACACACACACACACACACACACACACACACCCCAGTGGCCTAGTGGGTAAAGCTCTTGCTTGACGCACGGAGGGGCCGGGTTCAATTCCCGGTGGGGCAGAAACATTTCGAAGTGTTTCCTTACATACACATACACACACACATATATACAACAGGCCTAGTGTCTAATTGACATGTGCCTAGGACAAAATGGTAACTAACTAACACACACACACACACACACAATGAGCTTATCAACGACGGCCAACACGGTTTCAGGGACGGGAAATCCTGTGTCACAAACCTACTGGAGTTCTATGACAGGGTGACAGCAGTAAAACAAGAGAGAGGGGTGGGTAGATTGCATTTTCTTGGACTGTAAGAAGGCGTTTGACACAGTTCAACACAAGAGATTCGTGCAAAAGCTGGAGGACCAGGCAGGGATAACAGGGAAGGCACTTCAATGGATCATGGAATACCTGTCAGGAAGACAGCAGCGAGTCATGATACGTGGTGAGGTGTCAGAGTGGGCGCCGGTGACGAGTGGGGTTCCACAGGGGTCAGTCCTAGGACCGGTGCTGTTTCTGGTATTTGTGAACGACATGACGGAAGGAATAGACTCCGAAGTGTCCCTGTTTGCAGATGATGTGAAATTGATGAGAAGAATTCAATCGGACGAGGACCAGGCAGAACTACAAAGGGATTTGGACAGGCTGCAGGCCTGGTCCAGCAATTGGCTCCTGGAGTTCAACCCCACCAAGTGTAAAGTCATGAAGATTGGGGAAGGGCAAAGAAGACCGCAGACGAAGTACAGTTTAGGGGGCCAGAGACTACAAACTTCACTCAATGAAAAAGATCTTGGGGTGAGTATATCACCAGGCACATCTCCTGAGGTGCACATCAACCAAATAACTACTACAACATACGGGCGCCTAGCAAACCTAAGAACAGCAGGACCCTGTACACTGTGTACGTTAGGCCCATATTGGAGTATGCAGCACCAGTTTGGAACCCACACCTAGCCAAGCGCGTAAAGAAACTAGAAAAAGTGCAAAGGTTTGCAACAAGACTAGTCCCGGAGCAAAGGGGTATGTCCTACGAGGAGAGGTTAAGGGAAATCGACCAGACGACACTGGAGGACAGAAGAGATAGGGGGACATGATAACGTCATATAAAATACTGAGAGGAATTGACAAGGTGGACAGAGACAGACTGTTCCAGAGATGAGACACAGCAGCAAGGGGACACAGTTGGAAGTTGAAGACTCGGATGAATAACAGGGATGTTAGGAAGTATTTCTTCAGTCACAGAGTAGTCGGGAAGTGGAATAGCTTAGGAAGCGATGTAGTGGAGGCAGGATCCATTCATGGCTTTAAGAAGAGGTATGATAAAGCTCATGGCGAAGGGAGAGTGACCCAGTAGCGGCCAGTGAAAAGGCGGGGCCAGGACCTATGAATCGACCCCTGCAACCACAACTGGGTGAGTACACACACACTGCAGCAAAACCGATAATAGCGTTCCGATATCTCAGTAGGAATCGTTCAAGATTCTGATACCGTGTACGTATGCAGCACCAGTTTGGAACCACACCTGGTCAGAACTTCAGAAATTGAAAGTTCAAAGGTTGCATGCAACAAGACTAGGAAAGCCTGACGACACTGGAGGACAGGGGTTAAGGAAAACATGATAACGACATACAAAATATTGCGAGGAATTAACAAGGTGAACAGAGATAGGATGTTCCAGAGATGGGACACAGAAACAAGGGGTCCAATTGAAGATGAAGACTCAGATGAGTCAAAGAGATGTTAAGTATTTCTTTAGTCATGAGTTGTCAGGAAGTGGAATAGTCTGTCAAGTTACGCAGTGGAGGCAGGAACTAACATAGTTTTAAGACGAGGTATGATGAAGCTCATGGAGCAGGGGAAAAGAGGACCCAGTAGCGATCAGTGAAGAGGCGGGGCCAGGAGCTGACTCCGACCCTACAACCACAAATCGGTGAGTACACACACACACATACCCAAGGCCAGGAGCTATGACTCGACCCCTGGAACCACAACTAGGTGAGTACACACATGCTTACTGTACATAGTGTAAATAATTGTGCACGTACTCTGTTGGTGGGAAAATATGTTAAACCAAAACTACTGTTGACTGACTAAAAGCTGGCACTTATCACAGACGGGTGCTGCAGACACAGTGCCAGTAATGCATATGTGAAGGTGAGAGGTCACATGAAGTGGAGGCTCGGATCTTTGAGAACTGACCTACTTATGACCCAGACTTTTACAGGGGTGGACGGGTAAGCCAGTGGAAGGCC
>WNWK01041665.1:0-16341 GCA_009830355.1 Cherax destructor | reverse complement strand
GGCTCATCCTGGTTTTATCGTTATTCCTGTTACCCTTGAGGACAAACCTCTCCTCAGCTTCCTTGCATATTGTTGTTATATATTCCATCATCTCGTTTACTGACTTCCCTGCCAGCTCTCTGTCCCACTGAACTCCATACAGGAAGTTCTTCATGCCTACGGAGTCCCCTTTCTTGTAGTTTGGCTTTGTTCTTCCGGCCCTTCCTGCTTTCCCCTCCGCTTGTAACTCTATGTATTGGAAGCTTAGAACCAAATGATCACTGGCCCAAAGGGGTCTTTCATATGTGATGTCCTCAATATCTGAAATACTCAAGGTGAATACTAGGTCCAGTCTTGCTGGTTCATCCTCTCCTCTCTCTCTCTCTCTCTGGTAGTGTCCCTTACGTGTTGGTACATGAGATTTTCCAGTACCACCTCCATCATCTTAGCCCTCCACGTTTCTTGGCCCCCATGTGGCTCTAAGTTCTCCCAATCGATTTCCTTGTGGTTGAAGTCCCCCATGATCAGTAGCTTCGCCCTGCTCGCATGAGCCCTTCCGGCAACTTCGGCCAGTGTGTGTGTGTGTGTGTACTCACCTAATTGTGGTTGCAGGGGTCGATTCATAGCTCCTGGCCCCACCTCTTCACTGGCCGCTACTGGGTCACTCTCCCTGCGCCGTGAGCTTTGTCATACCTCTTCTTAAAGCTATGTATTGAGCCTGCCTCCACTACATCACTTCCTAAACTATTCCACTTCCCGACCACTCTGTGACTGAAGAAATACTTCCTAACATCTCTGTGATTCATCTGAGTCTTCAACTTCCAACTGTGTCGCCTTGTTGCTGTGTCCCATCTCTGGAACATTCTGTCTCTGTCCACTTTGTCAATTCCTCTCAGTATCTTATATGTTGTTATCATGTCCCCCCTGTCTCTCCTGTCCTCCAGTGTCGTCAGGTCGATTTCCCTTAACCTCTCCTCGTAGGACATACCCCTTAGCTCCGGGACTAGTCTTGTTGCAAACATTTGCACTTTCTCGAGCTTCTTCACGTGCTTGGCTAGGTGTGGGTTCCAAACTGGTGCTGCATACTCCAGTATGGGCCTAACGTACACAGTATACAAGTTCCTGAACGATTCTTTATGAAGATGTCGGAATGCTGTTCTTAGGTTTGCTAGGCGCCCATATGCTGCAGCAGTTATTTGGTTGATGTGCGCCTCAGGAGATGTGCCTGGTGTTATACTCACCCCAAGATCTTTTTCCTTGATTGAGGTTTGCAGTCTCTGGCCCCCTAGACTGTACTCCGTCTGCGGTCTTCTTTGCCCTTACCCAATCTTCATGACTTTGCACTTGGTGGGGTTGAACTCCAGGAGCCAATTGCTGGACCAGGCTTGCAGCCTGTCCAGATCCCTTTGTAGTTCTGCCTGGTCCTCGTCCGATTGAATTCTTCTCATCAACTTCACATCTGCAAACAAGGACACTTCGGAGTCTATTCCTTCCGTCATGTCGTTCACAAATACCAGAAACAGCACCGGTCCTATGACTGACCCCTGTGGAAACCCACTCGTCACTGGCGCCCACTCTGACACCTCGCCACGTACCATGACTCGCTGCTGTCTTCCTGACAGGTATTCCCTGATCCATTGTAGTGCCTTCCCTGTTACCCCTGCCTGGTCCTCCAGCTTCTGCACTAATCTCTTGTGTGGAACTGTGTCAAACGCCTTCTTACAATCCAAGAATATGCAATCTACCCACCCCTCTCTCTCTTGTCTTATTGCTGTCACCCTGTCGTAGAACTCCAGTAGGTTTGTGACACAGGATTTCCCGTCCCTGAAACCGTGTTGGCCGTCGTTGATAAGCTCTTCTCCATGACTTTGCATACTATACATGTCAGTGACACTGGTCTGCAGTTTAGTGCTACGTTCCTGTCTCTTTTTTTAAAAATTGGAACTACATTTGCTGTCTTCCATACCTCAGGTAGTTGCCCTTTTCCGATAGATGTGTTGAAGATTGTTGTTAGGGTTAGGCCCCATCGCCTTTGAGGTATCTAGCTCGCTTAGTAGCCTCTTCATTTCCTCCTCAGTTGTGTGTATTGTGTCCAGCACCTGATGGTGTACCCTACCTCTCCTCCTTTCTGGAGGCCCTTCTATCTCCGCTGTGAACACCTCTTTGAATCTCATGTTGAGTTCCTCACACACTTCATGGTCATTTCTTGTGACCTCCCCTCCTACCTTCCTCAGCCTGATCACCTGGTCCTTGACTGTTTTGTGTGTGTGTGTGTGTGTGTGTGTGTAGGTGTGTGTAGGTGTGTGTAGGTGTGTAGGTGTGTGTAGGTGTGTGTGTGTGTGTAGGTGTAGGTGTAGGTGTGTGTGTAGGTGTGTGTGTGTGTGTGTGTGTGTGTGTAGGTGTGTGTAGGTGTAGGTGTGTGTGTAGGTGTAGGTGTGTGTGTGTAGGTGTGTAGGTGTGTGTGTGTGTGGAGGTGTGTGGTGTGTGTGTGTGTGTGTGTAGGTGTGTGTGTGTGTGTGTGTAGTGTGTGTGTGTGTGTGTAGGGTGTGTGTGTGTGTGTAGTGTGTGTGTGTGTGTGTAGGTGTGTGTAGGTGTGTGTGTGTGTGTGTGTGTGTAGGTGTGTGTGTGTAGGGTGTGTGTGTAGGTGTGGTGTGTGTGTGGTGTGTGTGTGTGTGTGTAGGTGTGTGTAGGTGTGTGTGTGTGTAGGTGGTGTGTGTGTGTGTGTGTAGGTGTGTGTGTAGGTGTGTGTGTGTGTGTGTGTGTAGGTGTGTGTGTAGGTGTGTTAGTTAGTTACCATTTTGTCCTAGGCACATGTCGATTAGACACTAGGCCTGTTGTATGTATGTGTGTGTGTGTGTGTGTGTGTGTAAGGAAACACTTCGAAATGTTTCGGCCCCGCCGGGAATTGAACCCGGGCCCTCCGTGCGTGAAGCAAGAGCGCTAACCACCATGCCATCGGGGCGTGTGTGTGTGTGTAGGTGTGTGTGTAGGTGTGTGTGTGTAGGTGTGTGTGTAGGTGTGTGTGTAGGTGTGTGTGTAGGTGTGTGTGTGTAGGTGTGTGTAGGTGTGTGTGTGTGTGTGTTACCATTTTGTCCTAGGCACATGTGTGTGTGTGTGTGTGTGTGTGTGTGTGTGTGTGTGTAATCTAAGGAAGCTTAAAATAATAAAAATTATATAGAAATAAAACATTTATAAAGTTCACCAGGGAAAGTAAACATGTTGTTAGGAAAGACACACATGCAACAGTTAGGTATCTTTATTTCGAAACGTTTCGCCTACACAGTAGGCTTCTTCAGTCGAGTACAGAAGAGTGAGCAGAAGCAGAAGATATGTGAAGACGTAGTTTTGAGGTGGTCAGTCCCTCAGCCTGGAGAAGACTATTTGTTCCATAGTGTGAAACAAAGTGAAGTTGAAGTGACAGGAGGTGAGATGTAGGCCACTAGTAGAAGAATGTAAATATTGAGAGGTCACGTCCCTCTCAAATTAAACCATTCTCACTTGTAGAAGTTGTCCAAGGTGTTTTTTTCTTCAGTACCAAGATACCATTGTGTTGCAGTGTCTGACAGAGTGAAAAACACCTTGGACAACTTCTACAAGTGAGAATGTTGGATTTGAGAGGGAGGTGACCTCTCAGTGATTACACTCTTCTACTATACCATTTTAATATTCAGAGTAAACATGTTGGTTACAGGTAGACAATAGGTGTTACACTACTAGTAACATCTTGACTGGTGCTCAAGAGAGGTGTTACACTACTAGTAACACCTTGACATGTGGTCAAGAGAGGTATTACACTACTAGTAACACCTTGACAGGTGGTCAAGACAGGTGTTACACTACTAGTAACACCCTGACAGGTGGTCAAGACAGGTGTTACACTACTAGTAACACCCTGACAGGTGGTCAAGAGAGGTATTACACTACTAGTAACACCTTGACAGGTGGTCAAGACAGGTGCTACACTACTATTAACACCTTGACAGGTGGTCAAGATAGGTGTTATACTACTAGTAACACCGTGACAGGTGGTCAAGACAGGTGTTACACTACTAGTAACACCCTGACAGGTGGTCAAGACAGTTGTTACACTACTAGTAACACCCTGACAGGTGGTCAAGACAGGTGTTACACTACTAGTAACACCGTGACAGGTGGTCAAGACAGGTGTTACACTACTAGTAACACCGTGACAGGTGGTCAAGACAGGTGTTACCACAGGACTACATGAAAGTGTATAGGATATCTGGTATTGTTGTATTGAAGGAGGGATGTTACTATATACACTAAGTTTTTTCTAAACTTCAATATTTCAACGCACTTCATTAACAAATGTAGGATAAAGGCCTAGAAAATCCTCCAGTATACTAGACAAAGACAGACACTAGACAGTTTCTTAGTACTTGCAGACAGACAGGTTTCTGACAACTCCTCCAACCTCTTTTCTAGACAAGTGTAAAACCCGTTGAGCCAACATCCCATCCAGCACTGTCAAAGATGTACTTACTAAAATAAACACCAGCATGACGCTAGTGCTGGCGTCTACATCATACCATGTGCTGGATGGCTTAATTACGCGTACGGAACACTTCTAGAACAAGGCATCAAGATACATCAATATGGATGTCAAAGATAAGATTTAAACCTTTGCTTTACAGAACTCTCACAACTCTCTCATCAACTTTAAAGACTTCACATTAATTGACAGAGAAACTGTCCAGTACCTGTGATGCTGGACAGTCTCTCTCTTAACTTATTCTCACTATCAACATCACACAAAATTTTGTTTTCCACTATCAAATGTTCTGGTCATGGCCATCCTGCCCAGACCGGACACAAGCATCAAGTAGCCACAGCCTGCCTCTACATGTAGCAACTGGTCTTGTACCTTCTATATACACTCCTTCATTTCTCTGATGTGGACTGAAAAATGCCCTGGCGGTCGAAAAGTCTCCTTAATGTCCTAATACCGCTTTTCCGTCTTCCACTTAAACACTCCCATTGATGTTCTTGTGTAATCTATTATTAAAGCCACCTAAGATACTTGAGAGTTCCACTCATTTACATCTGTGCCAAGTATTGATGCTTGATGCAGCTTCTTGCACCTAACAACAGCCTTGGGAAGAAAACACGCACGTTACACAATAAGCATTTTAATGGCGCGGGAAATTGATAAGAAGCTGAACACATACATAAGACATGAAAGGGACCAAAACAAAAGGAAATACTTAAGTATGAACACGAACATGAACAACACACACACACACACACACAGGAAGGCCTTTGACACAGTTCCTCACATGAGATTAGTAAAAAAGATGGAAGACCAAGCGTGTATAACAGGAAGGGCACTGGAATGGACCAGGGAATACCTCACAGGGAGGCAACAACGGGTCATGGTGCGTGATGAGGTATCACAGTGGGCGCCTGTGACGAGCGGTGTACCGCAGGGGTCAGTCCTAGGACCAGTGCTATTCTTGCTATATGTGAATGACATGACGGATGGGATAGACTCAGAAGTGTCTCTTTTCGCAGATGATGTGAAATTAATGAGGAGAATCACATCGGATGAAGACCAAGCAGGACTTCAAAGTGACCTGGACAAGCTTGACATCTGGTCTAGCAACTGGCTTCTCGAATTTAACCCCACCAAATGCAAAGTCATGAAGATCGGAGAAGGGCAAAGAAGACCGCTGACAGAGTACAGGCTAGGTGGACAAAGGCTACAAACCTCATCAAAGGAGAAAGACCTTGGGGTGAGTATAACACCAAGCACGTCTCCGGAAGCACACATCAACCAGATAACCGCGGCAGCATATGGGCGACTGGCAAACCTAAGATTAGCGTTCCGTTACCTTAACAAGGAATCGTTCAAGACACTGTATACCGTATACGTCAGGCCCATACTAGAGTATGCAGCACCAGTCTGGAACCCACACCTGGTCAAGCACGTAAAGAAACTAGAGAAAGTGCAAAGATTTGCGACAAGGTTAGTTCCACAACTCAGGGGTCTGTCTTATGAAGAAAGGTTGAGGGAAATAGGACTAACAACACTGGAGGAAAGAAGGGTCAGAGGAGACATGATAACGACATACAAAATACTGCGGGGAATTGACAAGGTAGATAGTGACAGGTTGTTTCAGAGAGGGAACACAGAAACAAGGGGACACAACTGGAAGCTGAAGACTCAGATGAGTCAAAGGGATGTCAGGAAACATTTCTTCAGCCACAGAGTAGTCAGGAAGTGGAATGGACTAGAGAAAGATATAGTGGAGGCAGGAACCATACATAGTTTTAAGACAAGGTATGATAAAGCTCATGGAGCAGGGAGAGCAGAGACCCAGTAGCAGACAGCGAAGAGGCGGGGCCAGGAGCTGAGTCTCGACCCCTGCAACCACAATTAGGTGAGTACAATTAGGTGAGTACACACACACACACACACACACACACACAGGAAACATGGGACAACATAAGGCACAAGTATCTGAGCACACAAACAGTAAACAATTTTACAGTGATAGTATTGTAAATAAATGAAATAATGAAAGCAAGTTCAACCTGATTGCCAAAGTAAGTGACAGAAGCTGGAAACAAGCTACACCAGATGACTAAATCAGCTCTACTGGCACACCTCCCTCACCAGTCACACAACTGCTTTCACCTACCTACCTCACATCCCCCTCCCCAGTCACACAACTGCCTTCACCTACCTCCCTCACCAGTCACACAACTGCCTTCACCTACCTCCCTCACATCCCCCTCCCCAGTCACACAACTGCCTTCACCTACCTCCTCCCAGTCACACAACTGCCTTCACCTACCTCCCTCACATCCCCTCCCCAGTCACACAACTGCCTTCACCTACCTCCTCACCAGTCACACAACTGCTTCACCTACCTCCTCACCAGTCACACAACTGCCTTCACCTACCTCCCATCCTCCCAGTCCCACAACTGCCTTCACCTACCTCCTCACATCCCCTCCCCAGTCACACAACTGCCTTCACCTACCTCCTCCTCCTCCCCAGTCACACAACTGCCTTCACCTACCTCCCTCACATCCCCCTCCCCAGTCACACAACTGCCTTCACCTACCTCCTCATCCCCCAGTCACACAACTGCCTTCACCTACCTCCTCCCAGTCACACAACTGCCTTCACCTACCTCCCTCACATCCCCCTCCCCAGTCACACAACTGCCTTCACCTACCTTCCCCTCCCCCCCCCATCCCCCTCCCCAGTCACACAACTGCCTTCACCTACCTCCCTCACATCCCCTCCCCAGTCACACAACTGCCTTCACCTACCTCCTCACATCCCTCCCCAGTCACACAACTGCCTTCACCTACCTCCTCACATTCCCTCCTCCTCCTAGTCACACAACTGCTTCACTACTCTCACCAGTCACACAACTTTCACCTACCTCCTCATCTCCCCAGTCACACAACTGCTTCACTACTTCATCCTCCAGCACAACTCCTTCACCTACTCCTCACATCCCCCTCCCCAGTCACACAACTGCCTTCACCTACCTCCCTCACATCCCCTCCCCAGTCACACAACTGCCTTCACCTACTCCTCACATCCCTCCCCAGTCACACAACTGCCTTCACCTACCTCCTCACATCCCCTCCCCAGTCACACAACTGCCTTCACCTACCTCCTCACATCCCCTCCCCAGTCACACAACTGCCTTCACCTACCTCCTCACATCCTCCCAGTCACACAACTGCCTTCACCTACCTCCTCACATCCCCCTCCCCAGTCACACAACTGCCTTCACCTACCTCCTCACATCCCCTCCCCAGTCACACAACTGCCTTCACCTACTCCTCACATCCCCTCCCCAGTCACACAACTGCCTTCACCACCTACCTCCCTCCACATCTCCTCCATCTCCCAGTCACACAATCTGCCTTCACCTACACTCCCTCACATCCCCTCCCAGTCACACAACTGCCTTCACCTACCTCCCTCACATCCCCTCCCCATCACACAACTGCCTTCACCTACCTCCCTACATCCCCTCCCCAGTCACACAACTGCCTTCCTACCTCCTACATCCCCTCCCCATCACACAACTGCCTTCACCTACCTCCCTCACATCCCCCTCCCCAGTCACACAACTGCCTTCACCTACCTCCCTCACATCCCCCTCCCCAGTCACACAACTGCCTTCACCTACATCCCTCACATCCCCCTCCCCAGTCACACAACTGCCTTCACCTACCTCCCTCACATCCCCCTCCCCAGTCACACAACTGCCTTCACCTATCTTAAAAATCTTCCAGTGCTATATACACAATGTGTGTCAGGTCCATCATATAGGACTCCTCTAGAGGTTTGTAACAAGACTAATAAGTCAAACTTTGTGATAACACCGACGAGTATGTGAGAAAGACACGTATGTGATTATGTGATTGAGGATACGTTTCGCTCACCAGGACTGAAGAAGCCCTTGGTGGGTGAAACGTATTCTCAAAAACCCTCCAGATAATGGCATACGTGTCTAGTGTCAAAGATGAGAAAATTAAGCTAAGGAGAGACTAAACTAATTGAATCCTACAACCTTGTGAGAGATCAAACACAATATAATTACAATGTACAAGATACTCATAGCATTTGACAGCACAGATTGCCAAAGGTTGTTTGAAATTCAAGGCACAATAACGAAGGGGCACAAGTGAAAGCTAACAATGCAGATACGAGACGGATGTAAATAGGAGAAATTAGCCAAATGAGGAAGTAGTAAAGGCAAACTCAATGCACAGTTTCAAAAGTAGGTATGATAAGCTCAAAAGACTAACAATCTATAAGGCCGGCTGGGCCAGGAGCCGAAACTCGACCTCTCGCAAACACAACCCAGTCAATATATTACTGATTACCTCAAACTCTTCATCTTCCACAGTTCTTCTCTGTAATGGACTGAAGAAGCCACTGATTGAACAACCTTTTCCACAATAAAACCTGCCAAGTGTTGCACTAGTGTCTCAGTCTTCAACCTGTTACTTTATAAACCATTTATATCCAGAAATATTAAGGAAAGTCTGGAGTGCTCAGAGGTTTTGAGGAGAAGCTACGTGAATGATGTTCACTCACACACACACACACACACACACATACACACACACACACACACACTCTCTCTCTCTCACACACACACTCTCTCACACACCCCGATGGCATGGTGGCTAGCGCTCTTGCTTCACGCACGGAGGGCCCGGGTTCAATTCCCGGCGGGGCCGAAACATTTCGAAGTGTTTCGTTACACACACACACATACATACAACAGGCCTAGTGTCTAATCGACATGTGCCTAGGACAAAATGGTAACTAACACACACACATCTCTCTCACACTCTCTCACACACACACACACTCTCTCACACACACACACTCTCACACACACACATACACACAAACTCACACACATACACACACACACGTACAGAAGAGTCAACAACGGTTGACTTATAAAATGAAAAATAAAAGCGTAATTGAAATTGTGTGTAAGAGTGCAGATTGTAGACTAGTGCAGTAGAGTGTGAGCAGCACAGCACCTGTGTTAATGCTCACACTACTTTCCTCGTTATAGTTAACGTTCTCAATTTATGTGCAATTACCCCATGATCACATTTGTCAAGTTGCTTTGCAACATCCGTGTAGACCACATCTGAATATTTTCTTGCAGCGCCTCCGTAAATGTGTCATAGTAGGTGAGTAGTTGTGACAAGCATCATCTAAACCCATGTTTGTGTACGTTATACTGTATCATGAGTCTGTAGTTTGATATCTCATCACCTCTCAAAGACTTTTGTGATGTTAGTGCTACTGGTCCGTAATTTTTCTCTAGTCCCCTAACTGCCTTATCTTGGCAAAGGAGCTATGTTCCGTACTCTTTAACCACTCTAAAATTTAACCTAGATCTAAACTCAGTACCACTAACGTAGCAGCTTCACCAGTGTTGCAGCTCTACCGGTGTTGCAGCTACACCAGTGTTGCAGCTCTACCGGTGTTGCAGCTACACCAGTGTTGCAGCTCTACCGGTGTTGCAGCTACACCAGTGTTGCAGCTCTACCGGTGTTGCAGCTACACCAGTGTTTCAGAATCACCAGTTTTGCAACGCCACCAATGTTGAAGCACCAGTGTTGTAGTTCCTCCATTGTTGCAACACCACCAATGAAGTTCCAGTGCTGCAACACCACCAATGATGCTCCAGTGTTGCAACACCACCAATGATGAAGCTCCAGTACTGCAGTACCACCAGTGTTGAAGCTCCACCAGTGTTGCAGCTCCGTCACTCAGGAAGCCACTGAGTTAATTATATAAAGTTAGGCCCAGTGTTGCAAGGTGACAAGCAGCAGTTTAACAGGTAATTGTCTTAACCCAGGATAATGTTGCAGGTGCAAGACTAAGAGTGGTCTGCCTTATGCTGTTAGGTAACTGCCACACCTGCCAGGATAATGTTGCAGGTGGAAGACTAAGAGTGGTCTGCCTTATACTGTTAGGTAACTGCCTGTGAGGGAAAAGTCCATAGATAGGAGTGATGAAAGTGTGAAGGTATGTAGAGTGATGGTTGAGTGGTAGTTTGCTTGTTAAGGTGGGGTGAGTGTCTCGCTGCTGCTGCTATACCCCCCCCCCCCTTTCCACCCGGTGAGAGGTGTAATGCTGGGCTCCGGCCACAGGTTGAAATCACTCGACTAACCACGCTCGACCTCACTGTAAGTACTTCACAGCTGCTCGTATCTTCATTATTTTATATTCAAGAGCTTCACTCTATTTTTTTTGGAGCTTCACTCATGTTTAACAACATTAACTTCTGCTATGTCCTGCCTTGGTTTTTGGTAAAGTTATTTATTACAGTTTCGCCATTTCTTTTAAAGGCCTTATGCCTACTATGTAAATTAATACTAGAGTGGTGAGTAATTATTGTGGTTTCTTTCACAGTCCTCTGTGTCCGCTCGGATCATCGGATTCAAGGCTGAGTGGGGGCCGGCGTACTCACCAAGTGAGAAACAGAGTAACACCAATTCTTCACTACACCAGTAGTACCTCAGTCCACACTAGAAACATCAGGCAACTGTACTTTACCAGGGGACAACTTTCACCTGAGTCCCGGACATCATTTGTGACATTGTTGATGTTGGAAACTGATGGATTTGTGGAAAACATCGAGGCAACAACACCACCAACGCCACGGAGTCTAACATGGATTCATTGCTTCTGTGTTAACAAGATTATTATTATAATCAAATAGAAGCGCTAAACCATGTGTTAACAAGAGCAACACGTGTAAATACCTAGCTTTGGATCAGATATATATATTTTTTGTTTTCATTTTTCTTAAGATAGGATTTTTATAATCATATTTACGTATTTATTATTTACATTTCATTCTATTAAAATAAAGTGTTTATCTTTCTTGTTATTATTGTCTTTTTCTATTATACTTTTCCTAAGATTGGCGACAACCTTCACACTGCCACACCTGCCAGGATAATGTTGCAGGTGCAAGACTAAGAGTGGTCTGCCTTATACTGTTAGGTAACTGCCACACCTGCCAGGATAATGCTTCAGGTGGAAGACTAAGAGTGGTCTGCCTTATAATGTTAGGTAACTGCCACACCTGCCAGGATAATGTTGCAGGTGGAAGACTAAGAGTGGTCTGCCTTATAATGTTAGGTAACTGCCACACCTGCCAGGTGACCACCACACAAGACCTGGCAGGTCATGCCTGAATATTACTTGAAGCTTCCGTGAGTCACCGCCGCCGCCGCGGAGGATCTCAGAACAACACTCTCAATATTGTCACAGTCAATATTCTTCCACTGGCCAGATGTCACTTTTTCACCTCTTCATTTAATTAATTTACATTAAATTCCACCAGTCACCCAACACTCCATGTGGTCAATGTATCCTAAACAGATTTAGTCATTTATATTATTTTACCTCAAATTTCCGCATCCTCCTCCAACAGATTCGTGTCCTTTTATATTCCTACTAAGTCATTTATATAAATTAAAAAAAATATTGAGGTACAGATCCTTGTGACATCTCTCCACGAGGACGCTTTTTCTTGCATAACTGATAACAATTTTCCTCTCAAACAGTCTCTCTCTCTCTCAACCACTGTAATAGTTTGTCTTTTATCCCTCATATATTTTGCAGTTTCCAAATGCATCTTTCATGGGGAACTCTATCAAAAGTTTTCTCAAAGTCTTCGTAAATGTAATTAGCCCATCAATTTCTTTCTTGATTAATTTCCGTAACTCTATCAAAATAACTTTGATAAACACGAATTTGCAGAGTAGAAAACAAATTGTTTGCTAGTAACGAATGTTGTACTTTCCTGACTCTTTGCAACACTTGTCAGCAAAACTGTTCTTTCTCATATTGTAAATATTGTCCAGCATGTACCGCTGGACCCGTGTGCAGTAATGTTGCATGTACCGCTGGACCCGTGTGTAGTAATGTTGCATGTACCGCTGGACCCGTGTGCAGTAATGCTGCATGTACCGCTGGACCCGTGTGCAGTAATGTTGCATGTACCGCTGGACCTAGCAGTAATGTTGCATGTACCGCTGGACCCGTGTGCAGTAATGTTGCATGTGCCGCTGGACCCGTGTGCAGTAATGTTGCATGTACCGCTGGACCCGTGTGTAGTAATGTTGCATGTACCGCTGGACCTAGTACAGTAATGTTGCATGTACCGCTGGACCCGTGTGCAGTAATGTTGCATGTGCCGCTGGACCCGTGTGCAGTAATGTTGCATGTACCGCTGGACCCGTGTGCAGTAATGTTGCATGTACCGCTGGACCCGTGTGTAGTAATGTTGCATGTCCGCTGGACCCGTGTGCAGTAATGTTGCATGTGCCGCTGGACCCGTGTGAGTAATGTTGCATGTCCGCTGGACCCGTGTGTAGTAATGTTGCATGTCCGCTGGACCCGTGTGCAGTAATGTTGCATGTACCGCTGGACCCGTGTGAGTAATGTTGCATGTACCGCTGGACCCGTGTGCAGTAATGTTGCATGTGCCGCTGGACCCGTGTGCAGTAATGTTGCATGTACCGCTGGACCCGTGTGAGTAATGTTGCATGTGCCGCTGGACCCGTGTGTAGTAATGTTGCATGTCCGCTGGACCCGTGTGCAGTAATGTTGCATGTACCGCTGGACCCGTGTGAGTAATGTTGCATGTACCGCTGGACCCGTGTGCAGTAATGTTGCATGTGCCGCTGGACCCGTGTGCAGTAATGTTGCATGTACCGCTGGACCCGTGTGTAGTAATGTTGCATGTACCGCTGGACCCGTGTGTCAGTAATGTTGCATGTGCCGCTGGACCCGTGTGAGTAATGTTGCATGTACCGCTGGACCCGTGTGTAGTAATGTTGCATGTACCGCTGGACCCGTGTGCAGTAATGTTGCATGTACCGCTGGACCCGTGTGAGTAATGTTGCATGTACCGCTGGACCCGTGTGTAGTAATGTTGCATGTACCGCTGGACCCGTGTGTAGTAATGTTGCATGTACCGCTGGACCCGTGTGCAGTAATGTTGCATGTACCGCTGGACCCGTGTGCAGTAATGTTGCATGTACCGCTGGACCCGTGTGAGTAATGTTGCATGTACCGCTGGACCCGTGTGCAGTAATGTTGCATGTACCGCTGGACCCGTGTGTAGTAATGTTGCATGTACCGCTGGACCCGTGTGCAGTAATGTTGCATGTACCGCTGGACCCGTGTGTAGTAATGTTGCATGTACCGCTGGACCCGTGTGCAGTAATGTTGCATGTACCGCTGGACCCGTGTGCAGTAATGTTGCATGTACCGCTGGACCCGTGTGCAGTAATGTTGCATGTACCGCTGGACCCGTGTGGAGTAATGTTGCATGTACCGCTGGACCCGTGTGCAGTAATGTTGCATGTACCGCTGGACCCGTGTGTAGTAATGTTGCATGTACCGCTGGACCCGTGTGCAGTAATGTTGCATGTACCGCTGGACCCGTGTGCAGTAATGTTGCATGTACCGCTGGACCCGTGTGTAGTAATGTTGCATGTACCGCTGGACCCGTGTGCAGTAATGTTGCATGTACCGCTGGACCCGTGTGTAGTAATGTTGCATGTACCGCTGGACCCGTGTGCAGTAATGTTGCATGTACCGCTGGACCCGTGTGAGTAATGTTGCATGTACCGCTGGACCCGTGTGCAGTAATGTTGCATGTACCGCTGGACCCGTGTGCAGTAATGTTGCATGTACCGCTGGACCCGTGTGCAGTAATGTTGCATGTACCGCTGGACCCGGTGTGCAGTAATGTTGCATGTACCGCTGGACCCGTGTGCAGTAATGTTGCATGTACCGCTGGACCCGTGTGCAGTAATGTTGCATGTACCGCTGGACCCGTGTGCAGTAATGTTGCATGTACCGCTGGACCCGTGTGCAGTAATGTTGCATGTACCGCTGGACCCGTGTGCAGTAATGTTGCATGTACCGCTGGACCCGTGTGCAGTAATGTTGCATGTACCGCTGGACCTGTGCAGTAATGTTGCTGTACCGCTGGACCGTGCAGTAATGTTGCATGTACCGCTGGACCCGTGTGCAGTAATGTTGCATGTACCGCTGGACCCTGTGCAGTAATGTTGCATGTACCGCTGGACCCGTGTGCGTAATGTTGCATGTACCGCTGGACCCGTGTGCAGTAATGTTGCATGTACCGCTGGACCCGTGTGCAGTAATGTTGCATGTACCGCTGGACCCGTGTGCAGTAATGTTGCATGTACCGCTGGACCCGTGTGCAGTAATGTTGCATGTACCGCTGGACCCGTGTGCAGTAATGTTGCATGTACCGCTGGACCCGTGTGCAGTAATGTTGCATGCTGGACCGCTGGACCCGTGTGCAGTAATGTTGCATGTACCGCTGGACCCGTGTGCAGTAATGTTGCATGTACCGCTGGACCCGTGTGCAGTAATGTTGCATGTACCGCTGGACCCGTGTGCAGTAATGTTGCATGTACCGCTGGACCCGTGTGCAGTAATGTTGCATGTACCAGGCTGACCCTGTGTGCAGTAATGTTGCATGTACCGCGGGACCGTGTGAGTAATGTTGCATGTACCGCTGGACCCGTGTGCAGTAATGTTGCATGTACCGCTGGACCCGTGTGCAGTAATGTTGCATGTACCGCTGGACCCGTGTGCAGTAATGTTGCATGTACCGCTGGACCCGTGTGCAGTAATGTTGCATGTACCGCTGGACCCGTGTGTAGTAATGTTGCATGTACCGCTGGACCCGTGTGCAGTAATGTTGCATGTACCGCTGGACCCGTGTGCAGTAATGTTGCATGTGCCGCTGGACCCGTGTGCAGTAATGTTGCATGTACCGCTGGACCCGTGTGCAGTAATGTTGCATGTACCGCTGGACCTGCCACACGGTTACGGTTCCATTCTCTCACCCATCTTTCTTTATCCATTTACAACCATTTATTACGGCTTAAACTGGGTTCATTATATATGTCGTGCCGAATAGGTTAAATTGGCCAATTAGCAAGAACTCATTTAAAATTAAGTCCTTTCTAAAATTTTCTCTTATACGTTTAAAGATATTTTTTTTTTTCATTTATGTTTATGTAAGAATTTATAATTTTGTACCAAGAGAAACTTTGAAAACCTACCTAACCTTATTATAACAAGCGCAATTTAATTTAGCCTAACCCAACTAAATATATTTTAGATACATTAACATTAATTTAATAATAAACAAACACAATTAAATATATTTTTTTCGTTATGTTCAGAATAATTTTGGCGATATTATTGCATACACAAATTTTCACTTGTCTTATATGGCAAGGTGAGCGTTGATATTTAAGCCAAAATAGCAAGTTTTACCTAATCGGCACGACATATATATATATCATAGATCAATTGAAATATATTTAATATTACTAAAAATAAAGTTTTTTCTTCTTCTCTTTTTTTAGTAGTTTACACAGGAGAAGGGGTTACTAGCCTCCTGCTCCCGGCATTTTAGTCGCCTCTTACGACACGCATGGCTTACGGAGGAAAGATTATTTTCCACTTCCCCATGGAGATAAGAGAAAAAAGAAGAACAAGAACTATTAAGGAAAAAAAACAGATTGTGTGTATATATGCGTGTACATGCCTGTGTAGTGTGACCTAAGTGCAAGTAGAAGTAGCTAGATATACCCGTGTAGTGTGACCTAAGTGCAAGTAGAAGTAGCAAGATATACCTGTGTAGTGTGACCTAAGTGCAAGTAGAAGTAGATAGATATACCTGTGTAGTGTGACCTAAGTGCAAGTAGAAGTAGATAGATATACCTGTGTAGTGTGACCTAAGTGCAAGTAGAAGTAGCAAGATA
>WNWK01041664.1:0-16341 GCA_009830355.1 Cherax destructor | reverse complement strand
GTTTTTTAACTGATCGCCACGTTAGTGGCCCGGGGGCCTGGGGGTAGACTTCTTTAACCCCCTTCTTCCCCCCGGGGGGTAAACATTTATTTTCTTAATTTTTCCTGTTCCCCTAGCAGCAAATAGGTACCTGGGTTGTTAGTCGACTGGTGTGGGTCGCACCCTGGGGAAAAGATTGGCCTTGGGGAAATAAGACAGACGTCCTCGATGAGGCACTGACTTTTTTGGGGTTTTTCCCTTTGGGGGGCCCTAACCCCCCGGGGGTTAAAAAACGAAGAAATCTTATCTTATCTCATCTTACTTTTTTTTCCGTTTTCGTATAGACATTTATTAATGGTTAAAGAGACGAAAACTTTTTTTTTAAATTTAAACAACCTAACCTCGAACTAACTTTCCCCTGTTGGTCTCTTTTTAGAACGTTCAGAAACTGACGCATGAAAACCCTTTAATTTCCATAAGAAATATACTGACGTCAAACGAAATTTTAACGTAAACCAAAATGAAATGACGTCATACTTAATATATTAGCGTCAAATTTAATTTCGACGAATGAAATTCGAGTACGGAGAACCAGTGGTCAGTCCTACAATAAGCACCCAGCACCCGGGGTTTTAAGTCCTAGCTTTTCAAAACTATGAACCCAGTATTAATCCTACAGTCCTAAAATTAACAGTATAGTATCCAAGCCCTAGCAGTCCGCAACTATGCCTGCAGCCTAAAACTATCAGCCCCAGTCCTAAGGCGTAACAGTCAATTTTTTTCTGTTCGTCAATTTCTTTCTTTTTTTTTACACATAGAAGGTTCACCAGTATTTTTTAAAAAAAATATTCAAAAAGAAGTCCAAAACAACAACTGAAAAAAATATTTACTGAAAAATTTTTGTTAGGGGTTTGGCAGGATCCGACCAAAGTCACTACTAAGGTTGTTTTTGGGCTTGGTAAAGGGAAAAAAAATGCAAAAGATTTTTTTAGAACGCACTTTCCAAACATCTTTTCTTTATTCCCCAAAAAATAAAGATGTAACTGTTTGAATGTTGAAAAAAAAAACTGCCCACTCCCAAAAAATCCCAAAATATTTTGGGAAAATTTCAAAAATCGTTCTTTAAAAAAAAAATCATATTTTACCATTCCTGTGAATATTATTTCATTTTAAACAAACATAAAACCCACAAAAGTAAAAAAAAGTCAATAACTTACTTCCAAAATATTCCCTTAAAACGCCTGGGCGGGGCCGGCCCCCCCTCGGGGAAAATTTTTTTTTTTTTCAGAAAATCACTTGTGTTTCAATGTTTTCCTTGTAAAAAAAGTTTTAGTGTAGTTAGCCTCTAAAACAGGGTTTTTTCTTACTCCCGGCCAAAAAAGTTATTGGGGAATAAATTTTTTACCCTTTGTGATAGAGACGCGCTATATTAGGGCTCATTTTTATTCATGCTGGAGCATATAACATTTTTTATGTTATTTATAGTGTTTATTTTTTCTATTTGATCAATTGTGATAGATAAATAAGCCGTAGAATTGATATTAGCATAATAATGAAATAATATATGGTGCCTCTCAGAGCGGGAATTCTGCTGACGTCAGCAAATATTCCCAGATCGTTCCTGATTGGCTGGTAGACTACGTATAAGCTCCGCCTACTCTCATATGATGCCAAATCGTAAATTACAATATTAGAATGAATAATACACGAAACAGTAAAGAAAAAATGGAAAAAAAATCTAAAAATATACGGGCTGGGAGCAGGCGAGCTGCGCACTTCGCCGTCACCATACATGAAATAAATGAATATAATTCCTTGTAGAAACGTCGTATTACATTGATTCTTGTACCATTGTGTAGCCAGAGAGTTAATCTATTTTTCTATAAGATTAACTCAATTTTCATAATTTTTCGATTTTTTTTCGCTTGCGCTCGGAAACATGTCTGGCTCCCTCCTTAATCCTAAGGCCTGAAACTATCAGTCCACCAGTCCTAAGTCCAGGCAGTCCTACTAACATAACCCCACCCGTGGTATGGTTAGTCCTACTAACACTCAGTCCAGCAGTCCTAAGTTCTATCAGTACTGAAACTAGCCTAGCAGATATAAAACTGCTTCGCCAGGAGTTCGAGTCCTCCGTATAAGAAGAGTTTTCACGTCAGGAAGAAGGAAAAAGCAGCTAGGTTAGGTAAGGTTTGTCAGGAAACAAGACGAGTGTGGGTCATGTGATGACCCACAGCTGGAGTGTTAGGTCATCTGGCAGAGGCTAGATAAGAACCATTCTTTGAAACAGTTGGCTAAACGCTGTGGCAGTTAACCAAACACTGACCACATTTATCATGGGTCGTGATATAACGCGATGTGAGGACCATTAATCTGACAGCTAATTGGGAAATATTTCATCGATATTGCTCAAGGCTAACACAACACAGGCCAGGAGCAGGCACTATCACCACTACCACCATCACCACCCACCCATCGAAATCACCACCACCATCACCACTACCACCCACCAAAATCAACACCATTACCAATCAAAATCACCACCACCACCCATCCATCAAAGTCTCCACCACCACCCACCCATCAAAATCAACATCACCACCACCACCCATCAAAATCACCACCACCATCACATCTACCCATCAAAATCACTACCACCCACCAAATTCAGCACCATTACCCATCAAAATCACCATCATCACCCCTACCATCACTACCCACCGAAATCAGCACCACCACCCCTCAAACATTCCGCCATCACCAAAATTACCACCACTAAAATCACCACCACAGCAACAATAATGCAGATAAACAAAAAACAATGTTGATTGTTGATTCACATCCCAAAATTATTTTAATGACGATGATAATTTTTTTTTATCCACTGTGGATTATTCTCCAAATATTGTGTGGAGAAAATTCTCCAAAAGAGGGGGGTACCAGCCCTTTCTGAAGAAAGGGCCCTGCTTTTAGGGGCCAGGCCCTTAGAAAGGGCCAGACGGCGAGCCTAGCTCTCTGATCAACAACGTTTACTGGTCAACAGTTTAATTGAAAACATATGGATGGACCCAAACAGCCAAGAGTCACGTAGTAGCTGACCAGGGTTGCAACCAATGTTAATGTACTGTAATCAGGATAGACATTGATATATGTTACTCTTTACCTTAGCAGGGAAGAGATATAGAAAACTATTTCCATTACTAAACTTGCCTACAATCTTGTGCTCTAGTGATCGAAATTTAGAGAACACGAGCTCTTGAATTGCAAGTTGTTGCAGTGGTTTGCAAGTGTTGAAATTTAGCTGACCTCAGTGACGCCCAGCTTGACCGAGCTGCGGGCTGCAGGGGCGTGGCAGATTGACTTAAGATATCTAGGGGTAAAGGTGCTACGGCGTGGTGTATAACCGGACAAAGAGACATGCATCGTGTGTGCGTTCGTCCTCCCTCAATCTCCACTAACGTTGGGAAATCGGAGAAGAATTCTGTTCCAACACGTTTAGTGTATAAAACCGCGGTATATTCAGAAGTGTGCGCAGCTTCTGACTACTGCAAAAAGACTGACATTAAAGAACGTAAAGGGACAATGAGTTTACGTCGTCTAACAAGGCAGTGACTCTTCAGCAGCGTTCTTCAAACAAGACAGCGATATCCGGGTGTGAATTAAGGGTCCGTTACAAATACCCAGGTAACTCTGCTTAAACCTAGATGCCAACTTCTGCGCAGTTAGGAATGCATAATTTGCTTTAGGCAGATTTATCATATCACCCGGTGACTCGTGGGCGATCCGCCCAAAAAACGTGAGTAAACCGCCTTTCAGTCTGTCAAATGACTGAGATATGGGCATATGCTCCTTTGGGGCAATAACTCACACATTGATGTTTATCTTACAGCCATGTGGAGTGTGAGGCCATAGATGTTCCTCTGCAGGAGATGGGGATGGCTGCGACTTCTGGGATTCATCAATAAGATAAGTTACAAAGTTCATTATATCGTAGGAAAGAGCCCATCCTCCACATCTTGCTACAAAGAGGGAAATTAGCAGACAGCTTCAAAATAACAAATATTGTGCAGTTGTGTAACGAAGATGACTTAGAGGATCAGTTGAAGTCCGGAACTATGAAAAAAAACAGAGGAAAATAAAGGAAACATTTGAAGATCAGTAAAATTCTCTTTAATAGGTGTATAGAACTAGGAATGCAAGTATGCCAAAAAAAAAACGTAGAATCTACTAAGTGTTTAATAAAGTTTATTAAATAAAGCTGACGCTCATAAAAGATTGATCTGATAATTGCAGATCCAGGATGTAAGATTGTGTAAGACGACAGTGACACAATTTTAATTGTTTCTGACAGACTTGATAAAGTGGTAAGGAAGGCTGCGCTTCATTGTGTCTTTCTCGCTATGAAAGATTTTGTTGAAAATTAAAATGGGGAAAAGTCATATGAGAAGTGTTGGTGTGGCAGAGTTTGTGGTGAGGTCCTGCAAGGATCAGTGATAAACCCAATCTTATTTTGAATGTTTAAATGACTGGAGGTGAGAAGTAAAGTCAGTGCCTACACTCTAAAGGAGGGGTGGGGATGTTACAGTCCAGGAGGTGGGAAGTACAGTGCCTGCACTCTGAAGGAGGGATGGGGACATTACAGTCCTGGAGGTGGGAAGTACAGTGTCTGCACTCTGAAGGAGGGATGGGGATATTACAGTCCTGGAGGGGGGAAGAACAGTGCCTGCACTCTGAAGGAGTGGTGGGAATGTTACAGTCCTGGAGGTGGGAAGTACAGTGCCTGCACTCTGAAGGAGGGGTGGTGACGTTACAGTCCTAGAGGTGGGAAGTACAGTGTCTGCACTCTGAAGGAAGGTTGGGGATGTTACAGTCCTGGAGGGGGAAGTACAGTGCCTGCACTCTGAAGGAGTGGTGGGAATGTTACAGTCCTGGAGGTGGGAAGTACAGTGCCTGCACTCTGAAGGATGGGTGGGGATGTTACAGTCCTGGAGGTGGGAAGTACAGTGCCTGCACTCTGAATGAGGGATGGGGATGTTTCAGTCATGGAAGTGGGAAGTACAGTGCCTACACTCTGAAGGATGGGTGGAGATGTTACAGTCCTGGTGTTGGGAAGTACAGTGAATGCACTCTGAAGGAGTTGTGCAGATGCTACAGTCCTGGAGGTGGGAAGTACAGTGCCTGCACTCTGAATGAGGGGTGGGGATGTTTCAGTCATGGAGGAGGGAAGTACAGTGCCTACACTCTGAAGGATGGGTGGAGATGTTACAGTCATGGAGGTGGGAAGTACAGTGCCTGCACTCTGAAGGAGGGGTGGGGATGTTACAGTCCTGGTGTTGGGAAGTACAGTGCCTGCACTCTGAAGGAGGGGTGGGGATGTTACAGTCCTGGAGGTGGGAAGTACAGTGCCTACACTCTGAAGGAGGAGTGGGGATGTTACAGTCCTGGAGGTGGAAAGTACAGTGTCTGCACTCTGAAGGAAAGGTGGGATGTTACAGTCCTGGAGGTGGGAAGTACAGTGCCTGCACTCTGAAGGATGGGTGGGGATGTTGCAGTCCTGGAGGTGGGAAGTAGTGCCTGCACTCTGAAGGATAGGTGGGGATCTAACAGTCCTGGAGGTGGCAAGTACAGTGACTGCACTCTGAATTATGGGTGGGGATCTTACAGTCCTGGAGGTGGGAAGTACAGTGTCTGCACTCTGAAGGAGGGGTGGAGATGTTAAAGTCCTTGAGGTGGGAAGTACAGTGCCTGCACTCTGAAGGATGGGTGGGGATGTTACAGTCCTGGAGGTGGGAAGTACAGTGACTGCACTCTGAAGGAGGGGTGGAGATGTTACAGTCCTTGAGGTGGGAAGTACAGTGCCTGCACTCTGAAGGATGGGTGGGGATGTTACAGTCCTGGAGGTGGGAAGTACAGTGCCTGCACTCTGAAGGATCAGTGGGGATGTTACAGTCCTTGAGGTGTGAAGTACAGTGTCTGCACTCTGAAGGAGGGGTGGAGATGTTAAAGTCCTTGAGGTGGGAAGTACAGTGCCTGCACTCTGAAGGATGGGTGGGGATGTTACAGTCCTGGAGGTGGAAGTGCAGTGCCTGCACTCTGATAGAGGGGTGGAGATGTTACAGTCCTGGAGGTGGAAGTGCAGTGCCTGCACTCTGAAGGATGGGTGGGGATGTTACAGTCCTGGAGGTGAGAAGTACAGTGACTGCACTCTGAAGGAGGGGTGGAGATGTTACAGTCCTTGAGGTGGGAAGTACAGTGCCTGCACTCTGAAGGATGGGTGGGGATGTTGCAGTCCTGGAGGTGGGAAGTACAGGACCTGCACTCTGAAGGATGGGTGAGGATGTTACAGTCCTGGAGGTGGGAAGTACAGGGCCTGCACTCTGAAGGATAGGTGGGGATGTTACAGTCCTGGAGGTGGGAAGTACAGTGCCTGCACTTTGAAGGATGGGTTGGGATTTTACAGTCCTGGAGGTGGAAAGTACAGGGCCTACACTCTGAAGGATGGGTGGGGATGTTACAGTCCTGGAAGTGGGAAGTACAGTGCCTACACTCTTAAGGATGGTTGGGGATTTTACAGTCCTGGAGGTGGGAAGTACAGTGCCTGCACTTTGAAGGAGTGGTGGAGATGTTACAGTCCTGGAGGTGGGAAGTACAGTGCCAACACTCTGAAGGATGGGTGGAGATGTTACAGTCCTGGAGGTGGGAAGTACAGTGCCTGCACTCTGAAGGATGGGTTGGGATGTTACAGTCCTGGAGGTGGGAAGTACAGTGCCTACACTCTGAAGGATGGGTGGAGATGTTACAGTCCTGGAGTTGGGAAGTACATTGCTTGCACTCTGAAGTAGGGGTGGGGATGTTACAGTCTTGGAGGTGGAAAGTACAGTGCCTGCACTCTGAAGGATGGGTGGGGATGTTACAGTCCTGGAGGTGGGAAGTACAGTGCCTGCACTCTGAAGGATGGGTGGGGATGTTACAGTCCTGGAGGTGGGAAGTACAGTGCCTGCACTCTGAAGGAGGGGTGGGATGTTACAGTACTGGAGGTGAAAGTTTATTGGTTACTTTAATTAAAGGTCACTTTGGTTACAACTATCAAGAATATGGATTTACAATATTTCAATGAAAATGCTTGTGAGAGATATAAGAAAGTGGAAACAAGAGAGAGTAACCAGAAATAATAAGTCTCTCTCTCTTTCTTTTTCACATTCTCATTTATACTTAAAAAAATATCTTCTTCTCATCAGCTAGAAAACATTTACCATCTTAGGAGGTAAAGTTACCTTGACACTTCTCTTTACCAGATCTTAAATTTCCTAAATCAGTTGTCATCTCACCTGCTGTCATATCTGAACCGATTGGTATTTGCAGGGGTTGAAACGCAGCTCCTGTCCCCGCCAGGATCGGCATCACATATTTATGGCCTCTTAGACCTGAAGCTGTGTCCACACTTTATATTTCATCTCTACAGCTCATGTGTTTGCGACCCAATGGAAATAAGTCACTCTGTCTTACTTTTTTGGGTTATGCTGGAGGGTTCTCTACACATATGCTGCTATGTATGATAGTCTATGAATAAACTTACGTGGAGGAGTCGACGCACTTATATGAGGGGTAAAAAAATTTTACCTGAAAAATTATGGAATATAATATTTTCTTACCAAAAAATAGTGCATAATTCTGCCTACATGTTGATGAAATCAGCTTCTCTGTATCTTATTTCTAAGTATGTTTTTCCACAGATGTAATTTTCTTTTGTTTTTCCTGTAATCAAGGCCTGTGATAATTAGTGATTTTTTTGTGTTTGTTTTTACTCTAAAAATAACGATTTTGATGATTGTTTCATTCAAAATAGTCAACATGGTAACTCCTGTGAGAACTAAAGTGAGCAGAGTGAGAGATGGTGCCTCAGTAGGCAGAGAGCTATCAACAAATGTTGAGTGTGCAACACGGTCAAATTTGGTGCGCCATTTCCATAGAGTTTTACATATAACAAAATTGTGAATAAAACAGAAATAAGTTATTGACATTATTTACACTTCTTGAGAAGAGTATTTATAGGAGTGTCATGATTTTTCGGATGTTATTGAGGAATGATGGTTCTATTACAACTTCAATATTGATTTTAGATATGTCCTACTGTTTTGTTTTTATTGATTTTTTTCCTCCAAAAAATTCCTTAAAAAATAAACACAAATTTCAAGAATTTTTGTTCATACAATCTATTGAGATTTCTATCAAAAGCCTCTGGAGTAAATATTATCTAATCTTTATCTTTCATCTGATGTCGACTAGAACATTGTATGTCTTACCTGAAGGGAGGGTTTTATACCCAACAACCTCTTTATAAAATTTTGCAATATCTTGCAAGTTTGCAACATAAAGTCAATTCACAAAAATTGGTGAAGATTTAAAATGCTGGTTAAATCACAATATCAATGTTCATTGAAATTGAACCAAAAACAAAAAAAAAAAATTTCAATCCTACTATCCACCCCTTATGGCCTCTTAGACCTGAAGCTGTGTCCACTCTTTGTCTTACATCTCTACGGCTCATGTGTTTGCGACCCAATGGAAATAAGTCACTCTGTCTGACTTTTTTGGGTTATGCTGGAGGGTTCTCTACACATATGCTGCTATGTATGATAGTCTATGAATAAACTTACGTGGAGGCCAGTGGTTCGTCTTTAGGGTCCCCTCCCCAATCTCTAGCATCTTGGGGCTTCCAAAGATATTCTCAGGAATTCTCCCTTTCCATCAAGGATCATGTATCCAGGTGTCCATCCGTGGGCCCCAGGATTTCAACCCTTCCACACTCCCCACTTCCATATTTCTGGTTCTTCCCCAAGTTCCAACGGTGACTCCTCAGATGAACTTCCTTCCTCACTGTATTTTGTTGTTTCGCCAAGATTGGTTATAGGTGTGGTTATAGGTGTGTGTGTTTTGCGTTTGTTCCCAAGGTCCGTGTCTCCAGAAGTCCATCCGTGTCCCCTCAGATGAACTCCCTTCTTCACTTCCCCAGTGAGGTCATAGCTAGGTGTGGTCATAGTTAGGTGAGGTCATAGCTAGGTGTGGTCATATGTGAGGTCATAGACAGGTGTGGTCATAGTTAGGAATTGAGGTCTATAGTTAGAGTGAGTCATAGTCATAGGTGGGAGGAGCATGTTTTTGGTGTTCTCCTAGTTCCGTGTCTCCAGGAGTCCATCTGTGTCCCCTCAGAAGAACTCCCTTCCTCACTTCCCCAGGTGTCGTCATAGGTGATGTCATAGTTAGGTGATGTCATAGTTAGGTGATGTCATAGTTAGGTGATGTCATAGTTAGGTGATGTCATAGTTAGGTGATGTCATAGTTAGGTGATGTCATAGTTAGGTGATGTCATAGATTAGGTGATGTCATAGTTAGGTGAGTGTTATAGTTAGGTGAGTCATATGTCGTGTAGTGAGTTATAGTAGTGGTCAGTGTGTGTGTGTGTGTGTGTGTGAGCGCGCGCGTGTGTTTGCTTACCCTAGTTCCGTGTCTCCAGAAGACCATCTGCGGGCCCTCAGATGAACTCCCTTCCTCACTTCCCCAGATTCAGCGGTTGTGGCCCCTCCCCAGTGACCTTGTTGGGTGGCAGCTTAGTCTCGTCTAGCTGGTCTACTGCCGAGACTGTCCAGGTGGGTGGAATTACAGGAGGGGACACACAGAAAACTGCGTCCAGTAATTCCACCCACCAAGACAGCCACGAACAGTAGACCAGCTAGACGAGACTAAGCTGCCACTCAACTCGGCCACCAAGGTGAGGTTACTAAGTAAAAATCTGGGACTTCTATTTATATTTCATAATGTTTTTATGATAATTTCTTTTGTTTTTACTTACGTAGCTGTATAACTGTTAGTGGACGTTTTATTGTGTGTATATCTCTGTCAGTATGTTAATCTGTTTCTTCCCACCAAGAAATCTGCAACAAAAAAGTTATCAGCTTCCTGTTTTGTTGTAATTCATCCATATCTTTATGCAAGACACTCAAATGTCCACAAATAAACAGACATGTTTACTCACATATATTTATGTACCTCCGTGCGTCCTACACACACACACACACAAACACTATGCATTCGTTCCTCACTAACATGTATCCAAAATCAAATTACCATGCTCACGTACAGTATTTCATACTGATATTCGTGATAAATCTACTTTTGGGTCGATGATACAAGTGTCCACTCTTATGTAGCAAATTTAGTCATGCTCTATCTTACTCCAGAATTTCTATACAATGTTTGTGTTGTTGCGTAAATGTTTTATAAAAACTTATAGTTAGGTGAGGTCACACTGTGTTATGTGGACGTTAGTGTAACACCATAACAGGTCTGTGGTCTGGTCTGGGAAGCTGTAACAAGGACCCCAGAATTTATCCACAGGTAAATCTTCTTCAGGTGAATATATGTTACTATATTTAACACCATGAACGGTGTTATCCACTATGTTGTGTTTAATGTAATCTCAATGTTTAACATATAAACTCATTAAGGTCTAAGTAGACTGTGGTCTACCACCTTACAGTAGACTGTGGTCTACCACCTTACAGTAGACTGTGGTCTACCACCTTACAGTAGACTGTGGTCTACCACCTTACAGTAGACTGTGGTCTACCACCTTCACAGTAGACTGTGGTACAAGTACCACCTTACAGTAGACTGTGGTCTCCACCTTACAGTAGACTGTGGTCTACCACCTTACATAGACTGTGGTCTACCACCTACATAGACTGTGGTCTACCATCTTAATTCTAAATACAAAAATCATTATGATATACAAATACCATCATTAATATATAAAACTACAAAGCACCATTAGTAATTATGATAAGAATACAAAGTACCATCATTAATTATGATAATACAAAGTACCATCATTAATTATGATAATACAAAGTACCATCATTAATTATGATAATACAAAGTACCATCATTAATTATGATAATACAAAGTACCATCATTAATTATGATAATACAAAGTACCATCATTAATTATGATAATACAAAGTACCATCATTAATTATAATACAAAGTACCATCATTAATTATGATAATACAAAGTACCATCATTAATTATGATAATACAAAGTATCATCATTAATTATGATAATACAAAGTACCATCATTAATTATGATAATACAAAGTATCATCATTAATTATGATAATACAAAGTACCATCATTAATTATGATAATACAAAGTACCATCATTAATTATGATAATACAAAGTACCATCATTAATTATGATAATACAAAGTATCATCATTAATTATGATAATACAAAGTATCATCATTAATTATGATAATACAAAGTGTCATCATTAATTATAATACAAAGTACCATCATTAATTATGATAATACAAAGTACCATCATTAATTATGATAATACAAAGTACTCATCATTAATTATGATAATACAAAGTACCATCATTAATTATGATAATACAAAGTACCATCATTAATTATGATAATACAAAGTATCATCATTAATTATGATAATACAAAGTACCATCATTAATTATAATACAAAGTATCATCATTAATTATGATAATACAAAGTACCATCATTAATTATAATACAAAGTACCATCATTAATTATGATAATACAAAGTACCATCATTAATTATGATAATACAAAGTACCATCATTAATTATGATAATACAAAGTACCATCATTAATTATGATAATACAAGTACATCATTAATTATGATAATACAAAGTATCATCATTAATTATGATAATACAAAGTATCATCATTAATTATGATAATACAAAGAAAAAAAAAAAAAAAAAAAAAAAAAAAAAAAAAAAAAAAAAAAAAAAAAAAAAAAAAAAAAAAAAAAAAAAAAAAAAAAAAAAAAATTCCATCAATAATATGATAATACAAAGTACATCATTAAAATGATAATACAAAGTATCATCATTAATTATGAATACAAATACATCAATAACTATGATAATACAAAGTACCATCATAACTAGGATAATACAAAGTACATCATATATGACTAATACAAAGTACATCATTAACTATGATAATACAAATCCATCAATAACTATGATAATACAAAGTACATCATAATGTAATACAAAGTACCATCATTAATTATGATAATACAATTCATCATAATATATACAAAGTACCATCATTAATAATAATACAAAGTACATCTTATTATGATAATACAATTTTTATCATAATTATGATAATAAAAAGTACAATAATTTATGATAATACAAATACCATCATAATTATGATAATACAAAGTATCAAAAAAATATAATACAAGTATCATCATTAATTATGATAATAAATTATCATTAATATGATAATTACAAATCCATATTAACTATGATAAAGATTATCATATTATTATATTTTTAAAATTTTATATAATTATGATAATACAATACATCATAATTTTAAATCAAATATTATTTTTGATATAAATAATATAATTTTTTAAAATCCAAATTTCCAAACAAAAAGATTCGGGTACCCTAATAAGTAATACGGGGCCCCCATTCTTTGAAAAATTTAACCAAAATTTGGGGAAAAAACTACCATCATTTATTTAGTGTTTTTGGATACCCCGCTGTCTATGGCGAAAAGAAATTCCTTCTTTTGCTAAAAATTCTAGGTACAATGTCTGTTACATCAGTTGTATAAATGGGCTTCACTATTAAACTTGTCACAAAGTGTGACTAGGTTTTCATCACATGCAAAAACTGTTGCTATTTTAATCAATTATGCACAGCCTCTTGGTCTCGCACTCTTGATATGACTGGTTTCAAAGATTGCACTGCAGCAGCCTGACTTGAGGCCAGCCAGACCTCTACTTGCTGACTGCCTGATCAACTAGACCATTGTTGCTAGTGGCCCTCCAGCCTATTTGGCTATTGCAGTCTGGCTCATCCTTGAGTTCTTGCTTCTTAGCGATTTTAGCTGGCTAAATCATATAGTTAAACTTCCTTTTCTTATGTGAACTACCTTGATTTAAATTAAATCTTTCTTTAGCCAAAGACACATATTTGGATGTGTGATGTAGAAATACAAAAAGGAATCAATGAACTTTATGCATTATCATCTTGCAAAGATGACATTTTGTTTTTAATTGATCAGGGCAAGAGAAAAATCCACTATGATGAACGTGTTCTGTATTTAATATAGCTTAATTATTTGGTGATCTTAAAAGTAAATTTCAATTATATTGTCATTTTAACTTGTATGAAAGTCTGTACTTACTCTGATAGTTTCATTAATTATGTTTTAATAAATTTTAGTGATAATATACTTGAAATACATACATCTGTACATGAATGTTAGGTTTCATATATTGTGAGTGTTTTGTATTTGTAATTTTTATAAATTCTTTTACTCCCTAAAGTTTCTCCAACACAAGGGACCGAGTTCTTCTGGTGTACGCCTGAATCAAGCTCGAACTATGCTGGATCGGGCCTCTGCAGTTCTTGACCAGTTGGACCAAAGACTTCGCTGGGAGAAGAAACTATTCCATCTGGAGAGTCTACACCAGATAGCCATCAAGCTGCTATGTAAGCCAAGCCAGTTGTTATTTCATCTTCGCTTTCTTGTGTAGTATGTTTTTTTTTATTTTATTAAGATTTTGGTGTTGGGTCTTCATTTGTACATATCCTTGTTTTATGATTTATGCAATAGATGACAAAATAAATAAGAAAAAAGGCACAATACTGTGACTGGAACAATACACAAATAACCCACACATAGGAGAGAGGAACTATGATGACATTTCGGGTCCAAATTAGACCATTTACACAGGTGCCACACTAACAGAAAAGAGTGAAAGGGGCAGAATATATAATCCAGTAGACAGGGACGGACAAAAAGAGGTAGGGTGACAAAGGAAGTAGAGAGAGCAATTAACACGATGACCACCAGCAACCACTACCTCTCTACTTCCTTTCCCACTACCTCTTGTCCTGTCCCTGTCTGCTTGCCTATATATACTGCCTCCTCCTCTCCTTTCTGTTAGTGTGTGATTTTTGTAAATGGTCCAAGTCGGACCGAAATGTCACGTAAGCTCCTCTCCTATGCGGGTTATTTGCGTGATGCATTCCAAGCCCATCAGCAGCTGCAGTAACTTGGTCAGATCATAAAACACCTACCTCCTTATAGGAAACTTAATATTTTTTGAACAACCGCATAGATTGCATAAACAAATTGAAGTATATAGTGAACCCATATAAAATAGTTGATTTTTTGTTTTGTAATTCATTCAATCATTTAGAATCTGTATATGTAGTACATGGGCAAAAAAATTCCAAACAAACCAGCTGTATCCCACTGAGGCAGTGGGTGATCTAAAAAGAAAAAAAGTTTTTTTAAGTTAGTAATTTATATACAGGGGGCTACTAAACCCCTTTTCTCCCAGCAAGTATGGTTAAATATCCTTTGATATATCTTTTGAAGCTGCTTTGGGAGTTTTCCGTCTCTCGCAGCCCAGCTGTGGGCCCGGTTTTTTTGGTGTTTGCTAGATGAACCAGGCTGTTACTGCTGGTGCTTACTGGTCTACATATCCATGACAGCCCGATGGATTTGGCACTGGGGAAAAAAAAACCAAAATTTTCTTGACAAACTTCTTTCAATTGTTTTGGCAATATTTTGGGTATCATGTTGGGGTGTTAAACAGTTTGGACCCATAGATGTTCATAGTGTTCTTTTTATTGTGCACATGGCATTACTTTTTATCACTGGGTTTTTTTTCAAACCCCCCATTTTTTCTCTCTCTCCCGTATTTTGTTATAGAGTGTCCCATTTGGGTCAGATCCTTGACCCCCTTTCCCTGTATAAGTATACAGCCTTCCTCCCCTTAGTGACGTACTCGCTTTAAGCCTCGGGCTTATAACGGGCTTCTGTCCAGTATTCATACCCCCCAAAAATGTATATTAGAGCTGATTTCCCTTGTTTATTTCAATATAGTACAGCAGTACAGTAGACCCCAGTAACGGTCCGACCGAATAACGGTTATTTCGTGTAAAAGGGTTTCTTTTTTGGCCAATATTTGTCTCTTGTAGCGGTCCGTCCCGACCTGTCCGCCTGCCGCGCTGGCTGGGCCCCCCACAGGACGCCAGTCTAGCGTTGTTTAATTTTAGTGAAACAATACGAGGTGCTCTTTGAAACATTCACAATACATTTTTGTGTTTATTGGTGGTTTAGTGAGTGTCACTGTAAAAAAAATCACCATGGGTCCAAAGAAGCTTCCTAGTGGCACCCCTGTGGTAAAGAGTGAGGAACACCATCGAATGAAAAAGAGATTGTTGAAAAAAATGAGAGTGGCGTACGTGTGAGGAGCCCTTTGGGGTGACGGAAAAAATGTCTACTATCACCACTATCCTGGCAAAGAGAAAGAAATCAAGGGTGCTTCCAAAAAACTTAGCACCTCCCCCCTCCCCCCCCTCCCCCCTCCCTATCTTCCAGATGCCAGCAATTCTTCAATAAAGGTAGGTAAATGTTATTTTTTAAAAGTTTAATTATAATTAAATGTACTAAATTTTTTTCTTTCAACAAAAATTTGGCAAGCTTCCCACCAAGGCGGGTGGCCAAAGAGAAAAAAAAAAGTTTCTCTTTTTTTTAAATTTAGTAATGATACAGGAGAAGGGGTTTCTACCCCTTGTTTCCCCGCATTTTAGTAGACTCTACGACACGCATGACTTTAGGAGGAAGAATTCTGTTCCACTTTCCCATGGAGATAAGAGGAAATAAGAACAAGAACTAGTAAGAAAATAGAAGAAAAACCCCGAGGGTGTGTTTTATATGCTTGTACATGAATTTTTGTGTGACCTAAGTGTAAGTAGAAGTAACAAGACATACCTGAAATCTTGCATATTTATGAGACACAAAAGATACAGCAATCCTACCATCTTGTAAAACAATTACAGGCTTCCCCTTTTTTCACTCACTTGGGGACGGTAGTACCCCCCTGGGTGGTTGCTGTCTACCAACCTACTACCTACAACTTCTTTATATATATGTACCATTTTTTAAATTTTTTTATGAATGTAAAATTTTAATTTTTTTTGAATATTTTTTTGGGGGGGCTGGAACGGATTAATTATATTTACATTATTTCATTTTGGGGGAAAAAAAGGTTTTTAATTACGGCTGTGGTGGTCTAGTTCCCGGAACGGATTAAGACCGTTACCGGGGTCTACTGTACCGATAAACATTTAAAAATATACCAGAAATGTTATAAATGGTTCAAAGGTGACATTAAAAAAGTGCTCCTCACTTACAACAATTTTGTTTGCTGACGGGTCTTAGGAACGGAACTGCAAAAGGGGGAGGGGTTTTATTATGTGTGGGGGGA
>WNWK01041663.1:0-16342 GCA_009830355.1 Cherax destructor | reverse complement strand
ACCTTCACTGGCCACGGGAGTACACTCATCCTGAAGAACAGAGAAGCGATTTCCTACCTTCAAATCTTCTCTCTTAACCTTCCTTATTTTGATGTTCCTGCCATTACTGGGAACCACTCGCCATTTGTAGCAGGTGCTGGACTGCACCTCACTCCTGGTAGCCTTTTCTTCCTCCCCCCCTTCACCCTCCTCGCAGGGAGTGGCAGACTGCACCTCACTACTGGTATCCCTATTCCCCTCCAGAACTGCAGCCACCTCACCCTCTCTTCCAAAACCATTGAGGTGAACCTTCAGCCTCCTAATTTCCTCCTGGAGAAGCAGGACCTCACTCTCACTTCCAAACCCATTGAGGTGAACCTTCAGCCTCCTAAATTCCTCCTGTGTGTGTGTGGGGTGTTGGGGAGAGAGAGGGAGAGGAGGAAGCTGGAGACAGTGGGGAGGATGAAAGAGGTGGGAATATGGGGAGAGAGAGGAGTGAGAAGCAAAGGGGGAGAGAGAATGGGAGAGGGGGAAAGAGGGAAAGGAGGGGAGGAGGAGGGTAAGAGGGAGAGGGGGGAGCATGGGAGGGAGTCAGAGGAGGGAGTCAGGGGAGGGAGTGTGAGAGAGGTGGGGGAGGGTGCAGGAGAGAGAGAGAGAGTGTATGGGGGTCTGTATAAGTGTGGGAATGAGTGTGTGGTCTAAGTGTGGGTGTGAACGAGTGTGTGTGTGTGTATGCGTGGAATTATATGAGTGTGGGTTTATTAAGTGTGTGAAAAGTAGTGTGTGGGATTGTGTGTTATAGTGTATGAGTGTGTATGTGGAGTTTGCGTGTGACACGTAGTCTACAGTGCTCCTCTACCTGCCGTGACCCACAGCCACCTACTTCCTAGTATAATAGACGCCTGTCTGCTCGCCCTGTTCTACTGTAAATTACCAATTGCTATCTGTTATTGACTACTTAATATCCCATTCTTTATCGTACTAGGAGAGTTGGACCATACACAAACAGATTGGAGGTTAATTGGAACTCACACCCGACTCCCCGAAAACCACGCATAGGTGAGATACTTGCGATGCAGCCTGTAGCAGCCTGTAGCAGCCTGTAGATTGTCCTACTCGATGTGACGTCCTGTTCTTGGGTGACGTGTAGCAACGTCGCCTGGAGCACACTCGGCTGCCCACTCTGACTTGCGCCACCAAATATCACTTTCTAGTTCACTTATGTGTGGCTCTCCCCACACTTATGTGGCTCAGGGCAACTTGTAAATCTCATCAAGGATTATTCACTACCCAGACACACTTAATGACTCCTGCCGTACCCTTGGGTAGCCCCCAACAACGCTTACATTTACAGAGCACTAAAGTGGTGACTTGCGCACGCGGTGTCCCTACTGTGTATATGTGTATGTTTGTATGTGTGTGTGTGTATGTAAGTGTATATATATGGGCGTTCGAACCCCACCCGTGGTATGGTTTGCAATCGTGTCATTACGATTTCGTGAGTCGAGTTATATCCCATCCTATTCCTCATCCTCATATCAGACATTGACAGGGATATAAGCCACAGTGCTGTGTCTTCCTTTGCAGATGACACCCGAATCTGTATGACAGTGTCCACCGTTGAAGACACTGCAAGACTCTAAGCAGACATAAACCAAATCTTTAAATGGGCTGCAGAAAACAATATGAAGTTCAATGATGAGAAATTTCAATTACTCATACGGAAAACGTGAAGAAATTAAAATATCATCAGAGTACAAAACTAATTCCAACCACACAATAGAGTGAAAAACTAATGTCAAAGACCTGGGAGTGATCATGTCAGAGGATCTCACCTTCAAGGACCATAACAATGTAGCAATTGCATCTGCTCGAAAAATGACAGGATGGATAATGAGAACCTTCAAAACCAGGGATGCCAAGCCCATGTTGACACTTTACAGATCGCTTGTTCTATCTAGGCTGGAATATTGCTGCACACTAACTGCACCTTTCAAGGCGGGTGAAATTGCTGACCTTGAAAATGTGCAGAGAACCTTCACCGCACGCATAAGTGCGATAAACCACCTCAACTACTGGGAACGCTTGAAGTTCCTAAACCTGTACTCTCTAGAACGCAGGCGGGAGAGATACATTATTATATACACATGGAAAATTCTCGAGGGCTTAGTACCAAACTTGCACACAAAAATCACTCCGTACGAAAGCAAAAGACTCGGCAGGCGATGTAACATCCCCCCAATGAAGAGCAGGGGTGCCACTAGCACGTTGAGGGACAACACAATAAGTGTGAGGGGTCCAAGATTGTTCAACTGCCTCCCAGCATACATCAGGGGGATTACCAACAAGCCCCTGGCTGTCTTCGAGCAGGCACTGGACAGGCACCTCAAGTCGGTACCTGATCAGCCGTGCTGTGGTTCGTACGTTGGACTGCGTGCGGCCAGGAGTAACAGCCTGGTTGATCAGGCTCTGGTCCAACAGGAGGCCTGGTCACAGACCGGGCCGCGGGGGCGTTGACCCCTGGAATTCTCTCCAGGTAGACTCCAGATATGGGGGATTTGTGTATGTGAGAGTGCGAGGGTGGTTCCTGTTTATTTAGGGTGCTAACGGTTAGTAGGCTGTGTGCGCGTGTTTGCGTACAAGCATGTGTGTGCCTGCATGTGTGTGTGTATGTGTGAGTCACTTCGTATGTACACGCTTTGAGTGCGTTAAATTATTCTGTCAATTCTAGAAACCTCTTTGTCCTGCTCCTACTCTTATTTAGCAGCTGTGTTAGGGTATGTTTACTGCAGTTTTGTCCCCTTGGCCTGGTGGCTAAAGCTCTCGCTTCACACATACAGAGCCCGAGTTCGATTCCCGGCGGGATGGAAAATTTTTGACGTGTTTCCTTACACCTGTTGTCATGTTCACCTAGCAGCAAATAGGTACCTGGGTGTTAGTCGACTGGTGTGGGTCGCATCCTGGGGGACAAGATTGAGGACCCAATGGAAATAAGACAGACAGTCTGACACTCACTAGAGTGTGTGTCGGCCTACATGTGGTGACCCACACTGTCCTACCGAGCTTCTCTCGTCCTAAATGCTAAATGCTCTATGTATGATATTCAGCTCTCCAGAGTAGGGTTTGTAAACCCAGCTGCCAGTGATGTCAAATATCGCTCTAGGTTTGTACTATGCTATCAGGTGACCAATTTAAACACATATTTTCCGTACTTGTCTCAGGAAAAACACTGACATTGACAGCTCTCGTGATCCTTGTAATGGCCTTGGTGGGCTTAAAACCACTAAAGATTCACAAGCACTATATGTAGTGCACTCAGCTCACACAATTAGTTCCGTGGTTCGATTCCCGGTAAGGGTAGAAACATTCGGGTGTGTTTCGTTAAGACACCTTCTGTCTCTGGCCGTCTAACAGTAAGTAGGTACCTGGGTGTTAGTCGACTGGTGTGGATCGCATCATGGGGGAAAAAAATTAACCTAATTTGCCCGAATTGCTCTGCATAACTGTATAGTATGTTACTGACATCAGCTATGGTCTGTATAAGTTGTATCATTTACTTGTATAAATGAAGATTATTATTATTATTATTATTTACGTATTTTTTTGTTTTATTACATCTGCTGTTTCTTGTTAATTTCGAAACAGTGACCAATGAGATAGAACATCAAGTGCGGCATCAAACACATCAAGAGCGTACCAATACCAGAGCAAAGTCCCAATTACAAAGTTAGGCAGTGTAATTACCGTGTGACTAGACTGTGACAGTACACAGATAATAAATTACATGTGTATAGAACCAAATTTTGGACACTAAGGTGTCACGACAAAAACATCCTGCAAGATGGCTAAACTCATCTTAAATAAGATCCTCGTCAAGTAAGTCTACAAGCAAGGCAGCACTCACGGCCCCATCACCAGAGATGTGTAAAAACGTATAAAACCATAAAATACCATGATCTACCTCCTCAAATACCTTAGTGAAGAAAGTTAGTAAATTCGTAAGACAGGAACGCCCCTTTTTAAAACCGTGCTGAGATACATGATTCCTTCTTGCCTCCAATGTAAATACTTCTTAAAATCTCACGTTGAGCTCCTCACATACATCTTGGTCCTTTCTTGTGAACTCCCCACCTTCCTTCCTCAGCAATGATGAGAAGGGTAGAATCAGCCGAGGATAGCAGCACCACGAGGTACGAGCTATAAAGAGAGAGTGGTAAGCAACCCCACACTCTTCCAGAATCTTTTAAGGTTGTGGCGTCGATGAATGACAAACAAGAGAAACATCGTTCACACTTACAAAAACTACAAGAAAATTGGCACTTGCTAATTACCTTGAGCATGAGAGAACAGCCTGCAGCTTGCTAATTACCTTGAACATGGGAGAACACAGCCTACAGCTTGCTAATTACCTAGAGCATGGAAGAACACAGCCTGCAGCTTGCTAATTATCTAGAGCATTGGAGAACACAGCTTGCAGCTTGCTAATTACCTAGAACATGGAAGAACACATCTTGCAGCTTGCTAATTACCAAGAGCATGGGAGAACACAGCCTGCAGCTTGCTAATTACCAAGAGCATGTAAGAACACAGCCTGCAGCTTTCTAATTACCAAGATCATGGGAGAACACAGCCTGCAGCTTGCTAATTACCTAGAGCATGGAAGAACATAGCCTGCAGCTTGCTAATTACCTTGAACATTGGAGAACACAACCTGCAGCTTGCTAATTACCTAGATAATGGAAGAACACAGCCTGCAGCTTGCTAATTACCTAGAGCATGGAAGAACACAGCCTGCAGCTTGCTAATTACCTAGAGCATTGGAGAACACAGCTTGCAGCTTGCTAATTACCTAGAGCATGAAAGAACACAGCCTGCAGCTTGCTAATTACCAAGAGCATGGAAGAACACAGCCTGCAGCTTGCTAATTATCTAGAGCATGGAAGAACACAGCCTGCAGCTTGCTAATTACCAAGAGCATGGAAGAACACAGCCTGCAGCTTGCTAATTACCTAGAGCATGGAAGAACACAGCCTGTAGCTTGCTAATTACCTAGAGCATGGAAGAACACAGCCTGCAGCTTGCTAATTACCTAGAGCATGTAAGCACACAGCCTGCAGCTTGCTAATTACCTAGAGCATGTAAGAACACAGCCTGTAGCTTGCTAATTACCTAGAGCATGTAAGAACACAGCCTGCAGCTTGCTAATTACCTAGAGCATGTAAGAACACAGCCTGCAGCTTGCTAATTACCTAGAGCATGTAGACACACTGAGCTTGCTAATTCCTAGGCATGTAGAAACGCCTTACGCTAATTACCTAGAGCATGTAAGAACACAGCCTGCAGCTTGCTAATTACCTAGAGCATGTAAGAACACAGCCTGTAGCTTGCTAATTACCTAGAGCATGTAAGAACACAGCCTGTAGCTTGCTAATTACCTAGAGCATGTAAGAACACAGCCTGTAGCTTGCTAATTACCTAGAGCATGTAAGAACACAGCCTGTAGCTTGCTAATTACCTAGAGCATGTAAGAACACAGCCTGCAGCTTGCTAATTACCTAGAGCATGTAAGAACACAGCCTGTAGCTTGCTAATTACCTAGAGCATGTAAGAACACAGCCTGTAGCTTGCTAATTACCTAGAGCATGTAAGAACACAGCCTGTAGCTTGCTAATTACCTAGAGCATGTAAGAACACAGCCTGCAGCTTGCTAATTACCTAGAGCATGAAGAACACAGCCTGAGCTTGCTAATTACCTAGAGCATGTAAGAACACAGCCTGCAGCTTGCTAATTACCTAGAGCATGTAAGAACACAGCCTGAGCTTGCTAATTACCTAGAGCATGTAAGAACACAGCCTGTAGCTTGCTAATTACCTAGAGCATGTAAGAACACAGCCTGTAGCTTGCTAATTACCTAGAGCATGTAAGAACACAACCTGTAGCTTTCACCTTGATGGCCACTTGTGAAAGTTGCATTTGTCATGTACACATCTACCTCAGCTGAACTAACTGCGCAGTATACGAACACAACTCTCTCATAAATATTGCTATCTTCATTCCTGCATCGAATAACAGTAATATATACCACGGAACGGGTGCGGTTTGAACCCATAGCGAGTGAGTCTTAAGGCTCCAGGACAGTGCGTAAGGCACTCGGCCAGTTGGCTACAATAAGATTCATCTAACTAGGTATATTTCAATACACCATTGTTTTATTACGATTTCCTAAGTCATATGAACAGTAATATATTTTTTTATACTGCATTGGCGTCTGGCCACGACCCAGCATGTCAAGAACTCAATCCATGTTAACTTGGCTGGAAGAAAGAAGGAATAAACTCTATCTAGAATAAATAACATTTCGTGCAGTTGTAGTGGTGTGCCAGAATCTCGTCATATGCAAATGTAATTGCTGTGTATCATATTTCATACCATATTACGATGCGTTGTTTTAGCATTATTTTTTGAGGATTTAATGCGCCTTCTCTATTTCAGTGACTGTAAGTTTTATGCCCATTACCGAAATGCTCTGCACAACTAAATGTCAACCATGTCTGTACAAAATTGTATTATGCTGAAATAAAATAATTTAAATTTTTATTATTATTATTATTATTATTATTATTATTATTATTATTATTATTATTATTATTATTATTATTATTATTATTATTATTTCAAGGATTTTTTATTTAAAGTACAAGTATAACATACACGTAACCCTTTAAAACAAGGGTAGATGTACAATTTATATTTTATAAAGTATAAATTTCAAGCAAGCGTCCCAGAAAACTGGGTCCATGATATACATCGTGCATAAACATTATAAATATAACAATAACTCGACATACGTCCGAGTCACAAGAAATGAAATTCACAATAAGCAACGAGCACATTGATAACAACCAGTGAAATAACCTTCACCATAACAAAATAAAAACCACAAACACACACCTACCTAACAAACCCCCCATTACAGTACATCCCTCTGTCATACAGACTCACCTCACCACAATCCATACGATACATGATCCAAACTGCTGATGCCACATGCACAACATACCAACATGAAAAGAAATCAAGTACAATAAAAACCCTAATCACAACTCGTAAGAACAATGGATAATGAAAATACCTGGTACATCTACAAAACAAGAAATCAGTATATACTGTCAGAAAACCAGCAAAACATTATACATAGATAACCAGATCATAATTCATGTACGAAACACATATCGCACAGAAAACACACCAACTCGCCGAGGCTGTATACGCACCTATGCTCAGAGATACAGTTCCCTACAAAAACTTACACCACTAGCACACACACCTATCACTCTATATACATCATGAGGACCCATATGGGTCTCAAGACCAACATGGCCGTGCCCCGAAACAAACACAAGAGTGACATGAAGACAAAAGACACAGCAAATCTCAAACAGGACAAAATAATCCCTCTCACACACACTTCATGCATACAAGCACATACAACAAAACAGTAATACCCCCCACTAGATCCCCCTATGCTAACCAACCTTGACCCCACACGCACAATCACACGGACCCCAGTAATCACAGTCCTCGTCACACAAACCCTCCCCATCCCTGGGAGACCAGCCCATCAAAACCCCTGACACACTCACAAAGTCCATAAATCCTTCATGTTGAAGTTTCTGTAACCCACCGGAAAATTCTCACCCACCTCACCCATATAGGTCCCTATTACGCACTTCGTCCTATAAAGGCTGCAGCCAGTGCCATCCGATGTTCCCTACCCTTTGTCCTCATTGACCATGAAATAAAAACAAAATCCGCTACCACATATGCCACTGCTCTCTGAACCTCCACCCCACCCCACCCACATCCAAACTGAGCACCGTCAACACTGACAATCCCCACTAAACAAATCACACGCCCCAACCATTCCTCACAACACCCAAACGCTCCCCAAAGTATACGACATGAAACGCAGTTTCATCCCCTATTCTCGACACCCCATCCACCCTAAGGCCTCTGTTACGTAATGCCACTCCGACGGCAGGATCCCATGGAGAAACTGGAACAATAACTACCTCACACATGGTCGTAAGCACAACCTCCTTAGCCTCCCCAAATGTCCTTCCAAGCACCGCCGCCGCCTCCCTAGACCTCACCACCTTCTCAATGGCCCTGACCCTCATATGTGTCGGATCCCTAACAAATAGTAAAACCCGTAACATGTCCTCACATTCCCTCAAATCCCGACCTCCCCACCACCTTCTTACATCCTCATGCAGAAGGCCTATCCATCCCTCCCCAACCACCCTCTGGTACCCTCGCTTCACATAAACACTCTTTAATCTGCATTCCAAGGGAATCAACCCCAGCCCACCCTGGCATAATGGGAGCATTACCACCCCCCTTCTTAACCAATCACAAACCGATCCTTAAATAAAACGAAATACCCTACGCAACAACTTCTGAACATCCCCCTGCACCAAAGAGTACATTTCCGCCACGTGCCATATTTTAGTATATAGTAGCACATTAACCACTATTACCCTTTGGTGCAGCATGAGATGTGACGGCCGCAAACCATCTAATCTACCCAACACTCGTTTTACTACGCTTTCAGAATTAACCTCCCTCGCATCCCTCATATACACCACACCACAAATCTTCACCCGGTCCACTAAACAGAACCTCCCACTAACATGCCCACCTACCATCCCTTCCCAGTCCCCAATCCCCATGAACTTTGACTTATCCACATTTACTTTCATACCCATTGCCCCCCCAAAAAACATCCACGACCCTCCCTACATGCCCCAATCCCTCCTCCCTCCCCACAAGGATCGTTGTATCATCCACATAACCCACAATGCCTGTACTCCCAACACCCAGATCCACCCCCTTCACCTGCACAGATGCCTCCACTGCCCTATAAAACGGGTCCTGCAAACACGCAAACAACATTTGTGATAGAGGACAACCCTGACATAAACCCTTACTCATCCAAACACGCTGTCCCACCCTCCCATTCACCTGCACACACATACTCGCTCCCCAGTACAAAGTTCATGCACATCGCACAATGTCCTCACCGAACCCCTGACACCTCCTAATCCTCCACAACGCTTCATGTTCCACACTATCATACGCCGCCTTCCAATCCAACGTTAACACCCTCCCTACTTCCTCTTGCCTACTCTCAATAAACCCCTTAATGACCCCATGCCCCACATACATTGACCTTCCCGGCACCCCATATTGACCCCTAACAATAATCTTATCTATGACCCTTTTCAATATATTGCCTAATATTTTCACAAATAACTTATAGTCTGCACATATAAGTGATATAGTCCTGTAGTCCCTCACTGTCGTCTGACTGTCCCCTTTCAGGACCAAAACCACTATCGCCGTTGCTTGTAAATCCCCCAAAACACTTCATGATATTTAACAACCTTACTGAAAACCCCTTTAAACTCCCCAATGCTGTATATAAAAGTCACTCGCAATCCGTCTATCCCTGGCACTTTACCCTACTCATACCCATCAATGCAGTCCATACCTCATCCTCCACGATATTCCACTCAACCCTCCCTATCCCCCCCTCTTAAGCCCACATTGCACCCAACCTCCCATATCCCTTAAAGCCTTCTCCTGCATGCCACCACTCCTCATATACAACCCATACCACACACCCACATACGCCCCATACTTTCTGTTGTTACCAACTCTGCCCCACCCCATACCCCACCATTCCCTCATGCACACGCAACCCTACCATTTCCGTAGTTTTGAGCCGACACGCCTGCCCAAGCAGGACACACGCCGACAGCCTATTACCCCATACCACCTCCTCCAACCCACCCATTACCGTACGCATCAAAACTTTCATTTTGCTAAACCTTGATGTTATCCTTCAACCCTTCTAGTTCCACAACAGGGTATGCCGCACTTCCTCTCTCTCCCATAACAATCCCTTAACTTCCCTCAAGATACCTGATAAGCCCATATGCAAACTTATTTTCCTCCCTCCCCATCTAACATAGAATTCCCATATCTTGCACTTAGCAACATTGTCCCACCAAGTCAACAAATCCCCATCCACACTCACATCAGACCACAATCGTTCCCACAAACACGCAAACGTATGCCTCCCTGCCCCCATGAAGTAACCGGACATTTAATTTCCAGTAACTCCCATACCTGTGAGGCAGTCCCTCCCACCCCAATTCCACCAAAACCCCTCTGTGGTTTGAGAAAACCACATCCAACACACACACCTTCCGCACTTCTGCTCTCCTAGTCACGTATAACTGGTCCAGCCATGCTCCATATCCCTTCTCACGAATGTGTGTCTACTTCCATACAGCACCCCCACATCCACCAACCCCACCCCATTTAACAGATCCCCCAGCAAAACTGAACAATACCCTGCCCCCCATGGTTCCACATCCCTACGACGTGTCACACAGTTCCAATCACCACCTACTACCACAATCGCAGGTAGTGATCGCAGGTGATAAACTAACACATCCCTCACAAAATCATTCTTTACCCTACCGTCCCCTTCCGCCAGTCCATAAATGCACACAAAGGTCACCCTATCTCTCCCCCATAATCCATTCACTCTTAATACCCTCCCTTCTCCTCCCTCCTCACTGCAATGAACAACAAACGGGCTAGTCTCCCTGATAAAGATAGCACACCCCTTTTAATCTCAAGGAGTGTGCAGCAAAAACATTGTACCCTTCTATCATTAACTTACATCTTGGTTTGTGGTTATGTTCCTGCACAAATACCACGTCTATACTATACCTCACCAAATACTCATGGAACCATTCACGCTTCATCTTGTCACACAAACCATTATTATTCACAATGAAACACTTGAAACCGACAATGGGGGTTTTCCTTTAGGCACTGGCACTGCTCGATCCCCTTTTTCCCGAGTACTTCCTCAGTCACCCCCAGACCCTCGTGAACCACCTTTCACGAGTCTCTGTCCCTTGGAACCACCAACACCACCCCTGGCTATGTCTGCCCATATCTTTTTGCCCGGATGTTGTGCCAGTGTGAGCAAATCGTCTGTGTCAGATTGGGCCACTCTCTTCCATGACACACTTTCCTCCACCATGGCCACCTCATGGAGGCCATTGATATTCACATCCGCCTTAACTTGATGCAGCCTCATTGTGGCTGTGACACTTGCCTCAGGCAGTCCATCCGCCACTGTGTCCCTGTCATCTGCCGACTCCAAGTCAGCTGCAATTCCTTCCATACACACCTCACCCGGGGTGCTCAACAGGTCCTGCAACACCATAACGATTGTGGCCTCCACATCCCTAGCGTTAGTGGATATCACTCCTCCCACATCTCCAGGTTCCGGTCCCGATGAGCCCGTAACCCCCAGTAGAGTCGCACAGCCATCCCCTAACTACTCTGACCTGTCAACCTCTGCACTCCAAGCCGTATTCGACGAAGTCTTTGCTGTCCCGGTCTTCTCCATCTCCTCACATTGCACTGTAGCCTCCGTTCGACTTCCTGCATTCTTTGGGCCCTGACATCTACCACACTGCACAGCAACATGGTCATAGACCACGCACACTCTGCAGGTGCGGCATTGCCCAGCGTAGTTTACCATCACTTGAGTCCTGAAGTTGTCCAACTGTTTATAGGATGGGATGGGATGGCGTAATGTCATTTTTAACATAAACATACCCTCCTGCAGACCTTTATACATCCCTTCCACCCACCTTCCCATCGTCGCTGTATGTACTGTTCCGTATCTGTCAAAAACAGCCCTCAAATCAGACTAATCTGCCTCAAAAGGGACGTTTCTAATTTTTACCCAGGTATAGTACCAGGATACATCATAAAGGCACACCGTCACTGCTGAATTCGCGTCAATACTGACCTTCTGGAACCTGCCGATGACCTTCTCATATACACTGGTGTTGCGAAGCTCAACGAATATCCTATATGCACCATTTAAAACCACCCTATACAATTCTTCATTCTCAATTACGTAGGTGTCTCTTATTATGGCAGGCAGTAGAACAGGAGCATTCTGGCCAGACACAGCCCCATGAACCATCTGAATGCACACTGTGTTGACTCGACAGTGACCCATCTGCACCATTTTGTGAAAACGACGATGTCACAAGTCGCCAGTAGAGGCAGGCTGATCGCACGTCCGCTCAACACCAAGGATCAGCGACGAATGTGTTTCCCAAAATTGTATGCGGTAATGCATTCGTCATTGTAGAAACTCGTAATACTTCAAATCATTTGGGGATTTAATGCCCATATACATAGGTATTTTTTCAGTGATTGGCTATAAAATTAATTTTATATATATCCTTGTTTGGCACCATTACCTGAACTTCTAAAGTGGATTGTGTCATCAACAAATTCATAAATTGCATACTGGCTGTTTTTATGGTCCTCACAGTTGCAATAATAGTTTGCAAGTGGAAGAATCTTGCAGAATTTAACTACTGGTTCAGTCCTCTGTCATGTTACAACTCTCCATAGCAAGATTCTTGGACTCTTCCTGCACCAGAAATTGGTAGAAAGATTATTCCTTATTTTCTCCATTACATTACCCCCCTAATGTAGGTTCCTTGATGCTGGTGAGGGGATCTTTATTTAGGAAATTGGATCTGTGTTCCAGTTCCATGAATTGAGCCTGAATGTCTTCCATCCCATCCCCAGGCACTGCATAATCCCTACGGGTTTAGTGCTCCCCATAATAATAACACTGTGGCATGCAAAGAGTATATTAAAATTTATTCTGCGTATGTCACATTCCCATATAGGCTGCCTCCCAACCAGCGAACCGGGTGCTAAAGGTTTAATGATCGATAGGGTACCCATTGTTAAAGCTTGGTTCATTGACCAATCACAGGCAAGCCCGCCAAAGCTGAAGCAATGTGGTTCACTTGTGGTAAGTACTGGCAGACTTGCCTAGCTGCTGGTTGAGTACGGTGATTCTCTCTGGCTTCTGCTTTGCCATCTGTCACTGTGGTGTACACTGTATATAGTTGGTGAAGGCAAAATATACATTATAGTCTACTTCCCATTACGACCAGGTCTCACAGGCCATTCATTACCTGTGTTTATAATAAATACTAATAATCCATTATGCTACTATCCATAGTGGTTATATCCATAAAAACTCAACAAGAAACAGGGAAAGTAAATCAGTTTCTTCTACACATATGCTGCTATGTATGATAATCTATGTAACTGTATTTGTTAATACCTGAATAAACTTACTTATATGTCATCCCAAGTGGAAATGTATTCCCCTAGAATGTTTGAGGGAATACTCATCCAGATATGTGGGTTTCCAAGAAACAACTGAAACCCACTGGTTATACTTTACAAACCTCAGAAATCACGAGAAATCACAGTTATCAGTCTCGCCATCCACTCATTTCCTATCCTCGTATATTCTTACCCTCCCTCCCTTTCTCTTCCCTTCCCCTCCACATCTCTCACCTCTCCCTCATTCCTTTGAATAGATAATTGCGTTGTCTGTGTAATGTTATTCGCGAATTACTTTCTAATTAGATTTTACCAGCGTAATGAGATCCTAATTTTAGAAAACGGTAAATAATTTATTTTTATTCCGTATTTTTGCCATTGCACGTGGTACTCAAATACAATTATAGACCATTGTAAATTTTATGAGCACGTACATTTCCAAAATCTCTCTGTCTTCATCAGTGGCCCACTTAATATCTACTTTACAAGTAGTACAGGAAATTTATAGACTCCCTAAAATAAAACATGATATACGTCAAATCCAGAAACAATGTAAGAGTGAGAAAAAAAATTAGGGAAAGGATCATAATAGAACACCGAATATACGATATTATGTTATTTATATACTATATTAGACCGGTCCAAATATACATGTTAATTCTAAAACAATGTAATTTTTATTCCATTATATAAGCCTGGTCTGTGTGCCAAAATTTGCACCATTTCACGGATATTTAAAGGTTGCGCAAAAAACTTCATCTCTGGTTTCTCTTTATCGCGGATGACATCGTCTATACCGATTACGTAGTGTCCCCTCGAGGTTTCTCAACTGCCTGGCTTCCGACGAGAGGTGACGTGCTTTGTATGTCACAATTCTTTCACCTGAAGCAGAACCTAACAAAATGCTTCAAGAAGTCCTGCGAAGTCTGCTGTGCCAGCTGGACAAGGGCAAGGATCCCTACCCAGCGGTTAGATTCCTGCGTGCGGAAGTTGGAGAAGTTAATGCAGGAATGTAAGGCCCTCAAGAAGAGTCGAAAGCGAGGTGATACGCAAGCGAGGATTTTCCAAGACTCCCTCGGCGACCTCTTTGGCATCGGAGCCAGTGATGCCGTGGCGCAGATGACCGTTGAAGAGGATCGCGTGTTTTACTAAATGCAACGCAAGAATGTCACCTCCTGCAGCATGACTAAATAGAGCTCTATTTATTCATGTGAGAGATTTTAACCATCCAATTGATTTTCAAAATGCTGAGAAGGTTGTATCAAGCAAGTCCATGGTTGAGAGGAATATAATAGAATCATGTTTTATTAAAAGCAGTTTTGAAAATAATATGAATATTTCTTTTGTTTTATATAAATTGGATTCATTTATAATTAATAAAATTTGTAAAGAATTTAATGATAAATTGGACTAATCTTAATTCTTGGGAAGAGTTTCAAGTCCTTTCTTATGTTCCTCTTCACAGAGTCGTGAGATGTTACGCTACTGTGAGGTGTTGTCTTTGTTAGTGTGATGTGACTGTGAGGTGTATTCTGCCCCTTTATAAGCCCTTCTTGTCATGTTTCCTTTTATAGTTCCTTGATAATGTGAGTAGTCACGAAAGCGCTTGGAATTCCTTTATTTTTTCATAGTGGTTGTCTTGCATATTTTGATATCACCTGTTTACTGTGATCTTTTTGGACCTGACTTAACTCAGTGGTGGACCTGACTTAACTCAGTGAAGACGTGTCTTGTGTGCTCTCTGTCAATCTGAAGAAGATGTCCTCTCTTGAGCTACTCTACCAGCAGCTGAAGGAAGAACTGAGGGTAGCTAAGCTTGAGATACAGCGACTGACTGAGGAAAACAAGAGGATTCGTAGTAATCCTCCTGTTGAGAATCCTCAAGCCAGGAAAGGAACCTGGACAGTGGCTAAAACGCATGGGACAAAGTTAAGGCTCAAGAGGACGGGTGGAGAGGTAGAAACAACGAAGACCCAGGAGAATGTTGTGGAAACATCGAACCCATTCTCCGTGCTACCCGATGAATGTGAGTCGACTTCTGGGAGCGTCACGACGAAAGACACAAAGGAAGGTAAAAACATTGTTGTTGTTGGGGACAGTCAGGTTAGGTACATGGATAGGGCTTTCTGTTTGATTGATAGGAGTAGGAGACAGAGGGTTTGCTTTCCTGGGGCTGGGATGGAGGATATTGTTAGCCGTCTGGACGACATCATGAGAGGTAATGGGAGCAATCCTATTATCTGTCTCAGTGCTGGAGGCAACGATGTTGGCAGACGTAGGAGTGAGGACCTGACTAGCAGGTTTAGGTCAGCAATAGACATAATTAGGAAGAAGGTGGAACCCTGTCATATGTGGTATTTTGCCAAGGAGAGGAGTTGGAAATGAATGGCTGTCCAGGGCAATTGGTGTCAATTGCTGGCTGGACAAATACTGTAAGGAAAATTCAGTAACATTCATTGACAACTGGGACCTCTTCTATGGCAGAAATGACATGTATGCCAGGGATGGGGTTCACTTATCCAGGTCTGGGGTGGGGGCACTGGCAACTGCAGTGGAGGGAGCTGTTAGGGCTTTAAACTAGAAATAGTTAGTGGTATGGGTTTTGGGGGGAAAACAGAGAAGTCCCAGTGTAGTAATATTATATGTTGTAGGAGAACTAGTAATAGGCAGAATAAGGTGGATAGTGGAAAGCTAGTGACACTAGATGACAAGGACAGTAATAGGTATAGTGGAAAACAGAGATGAGCAGGAAGGGTAAAGAGAAAGGAGGGTCTCTAAATATATATTACACCAATAGTCGTAGTGCTAGGAATAAGATGGACGAGTTGAGATTAGTTGCAAGTACGGTAATATTGATGTTTTTGCAATAACTGAGACATGGTTTAATATGAAAAATCGGGACTTGCCTGCCGAATGTCACATTCAGGGTTTTAAATTGTTCCAAGTAGACAGAAGTATCGGGAAAGGGGTGGGGTAGCACTCTATGTCCGTGATCATTTAAATTGTTGCATAAAAACGGGTATAAAGTCTGAATTAACACATACAGAGTCTGTCTGGATAGAATTTTCAGAGGGGTGTGAAAAATTGATTTTAGGCGTGATT
>WNWK01041662.1:0-16342 GCA_009830355.1 Cherax destructor | reverse complement strand
TCATTAATATGGAAGTCCGCTATTAAAAATACCCTTTGGGTTTGGGTTTAACTATTCATTTCTTTCCCACATTTAGCACTGAGGGAGAAACCGCGGTATCTGGCAGTAGCTGGTGATTGAATGTCAGTCAGCCATGTTTAAATGATCACTTCCACCCTCACCTGGCACTGAGGGGAAAAAATCGACACTACACTACATTACAGACCTGTCAGTTTCCTTGTATTTTGTTGATTAGGTTTTCCCTTATGTTGACTTCCCATTAACACTGTGCAGATGATATGGAGTCAGTCACTTCAGTGTTGTGGAAAACGTTGCTTGTCAGGATTGTACGTCTGGTAGCGGGTCTGGTATTTGAATGCCGGTCTCCTCTTTTGGTCATATTTGGTCCATTTCGCAATAGTCACCGTCAGTTTTCTTGTCACTGTAAGTTCCTTGTATGTTGTTACAACAGTTCCTGCAAATAGACCATTGCTGGAGTCTCAACGGCCCAGGGAATGGCAAAATATAGGAGCAGCCTTGATGTTGCTGCCTGGTCCCTTTTTTTTTTTTTTTTTTTTTTTTTTTTTTTTTTTTTTTTTTTTTTTTTTTTTTTTTTTTTTTTTTTTTTTTTTTTTTTTAAAAAAAAAAAAAAAAAAAAAAAAAAAAAAAAAAAAAAAAAAAAAAAAAAAAAAAAAAAAAAAAAAGGTGGGTATACTCATCATTAACCTCCTCCAGGTTTTTTTTTTTTTTTTTTTTTTTTTTTTTTTTTTTTTTTTTTTTTTTTTTTTTTTTTTTTTTTTTTTTTTTTTTTTTTTTTTTTTTTTTTTTTTTTTTTTTTTTTTTTTTTTTTTTTTTTTTTTTTTTTTTTTTTTTTTTTTTTTTTTTTTTTTCAATTTTAGTCTTCTGATTCCTGTCAAAAATTAAGCTAAAAGACTTTTGTTTTTTCCCTCCTTTTTTTTTTTTTTTTTTACCAATTTGAGCCATTGTCCACTTCTTCAGATCAAACGTAATAATCTCCCGGATTAACTACTTCCCCAGTACCTAACTGGTCTAATTATCTCTCATTTGCGTTAATATGCATGGGCGAACCCATCCAAAGCCATACACGGAAGCCATTCAAAGCTTTCTCTGCCGCAGATGAGCACTCCTTCCAGTAATTAAAACTGGAACTGCCCTCAGAATGACCCAGACACACGAGCTATGTTCAGCATTGTACCTTGTTAAATTACTCGAGTATGTATTGAATCTCTAACTGCGTCTTCAGGCGCCAGTTTCTTCGGGGTGTCCGACATTGAGTTGCTTGTGAACGACACGCACAAGTTTGAGAGCAGGTACATGGAGACGCTGGTCGGCAGCATCCACACGGAGAAGCATCTGTATGATGCTCGCTCACCCATTAAGAACGCAAAGAAACTCGGGAAGCCAACCATCTTCTTCCAGGGAACCGAAGATAAGGTTAGACGAAATTTGTGTAAGTGTAAATATAGACGTATGTAGACTAGAGGACAGAAGAGCCAGGGTTATGATTATGACAGAGGAAAAGGGAAATTGACGGGGGAGACAGGTAGAGTCTGAGAGGTTGGTCTCAGCTACACGGGGTCACAGCTACACGGGGTCTCAGCTACACGGGGTCTCAGCTACACGGGGTCACAGCTGGAAGTTAAGAACAATGAGTCACGGAAATGTTAGGAAATACTTATTTAGCTTTAGTGTTACCAGGAAGTTGAATGACCTAGATAGCGAGGTGGTAGAGGCAGGGTCATGCATAGTTTTAAGAATAGGTATAAAGGGCTCACGCAACCAGGAGAGAGCGAAATCAGTAGTGGCAAGCGGTCGGACCAGGTGCAGAGACTCGAACACACACAAAACACACACACACCAAACACACACACCACACACACACGAAACACACACACACGAAACACACACACACACACCAAACACACACACACACACCAAACACACACACCAAACACACACACCAAACACACACCAAACACACACACACACCCCACCAAACACACACGCCCCCACAAAAATCTAAACCCGTAACCTTAATTAGACAGTGAAAGAAATAAAGCCGATATATTAGAAAGAAATACAATGGTATTTAAGAACTTCCAAAGGTTATAAGTCATATTATCATGAAGTGCTAAACCCGTAGGGATTATACAGCGCCTACGGGGGAATGAAAGGCTCAACATTATTATTCTAGTATAATGAATAAGCACTAAACCCACAAGGGTTATACCGGGCTGCCATTCAGGCTCAATTCATGGAACTGGAGCGCAGATCCAATTCCCTGTATCAAGAGCCCCTCACCAGCGTCAAGGACCCTCCCTTGAGCGGTGAGAAACAAGAGGCATAGGAAATTAAGAATTGAAATGTATTCGCTATTATAGCCATACCTTACGAATTTAGAGCTTAAATTATTATTTATAGGAAAGAGCTAAACTTATGAGACATATAATGCCTGAGGAATGTTAGTCATTCAGGTAGCTCAGTCTCTTGGATCAAGAGCCCTTCGCTTGCAGGTAATTCGTCGACACTAACATTCATTATTGTGTTTTAATTCTCTAAGGGAAGACTTTCAAACCTTTGGGTTTTTTTTCTTTTGCAGATTGTGATTCCCAGTCACTCCAAGGTCATGTATGATATTGTGAACAACAAGGGTCTTCCTACGGCGTATATCCTGTTTGAAGGTGAGACGTGTTGTTAGGTTCCGGGCCAGAGCCAGCAGACTTATCCAGTGCCTGAGGAAGGGATTAGTATTATGGGGGAGCGCTAAACCTGTAGGGATTATACACCGCCTTGAGGGGAAGATGGAAGGCATTCAGGCTCAATTCAGGGAACTTGAGCACAGATCCAATTCTCTAGCTAGGGGAGGGAAGGCAGTCAGGTTTTTGGCAAAGGAAACTATACTTACATATTAAATCAAGATCCTTTCACTGTCAAGACTGATACCGTAGATCAAAAGCCCTTCACTATAAAGTCTCTCTCTCTCTCTCTCTCTCTCAGTATTTATAAATTATATTCATGGCTCCATGAGTCTGGTCTACTGCTGAGTATGTTTTCCCCTCAAGGGAGGTTCCTTGATGCAGGTTCGAGGCTGTTGATCTAATTAAGCGGCTTGTTCTCTGATTTCCTCTCATTCCCCCAGGCTACGTAGCGCCTCTACGCGCTTAGTGTCTTCCTGTAACTGTAATAATACTGCTGTGCATAGTTACTCATCGTGTGTGTGTTTACCATTAAGCTGACAAGACTCTTGATCTTGTACCATCAAGAGTGTTGAGAAAAATACATTTCTTGTGGAACAATTTTAACGAGAATAGTGAACTGACGAAGCTCTAAGCTGAGCAAAGTGTTTTCCTTACAAAAGCTTGTTCAGCATTTTTTTTTTTTTCTCTAGTGTCATCAGATTGACATTGGGATGATTCCTTGTGCTGAAAAACCCCCCACATGGGTTTATCCCATTCTCCTAATGCATGTTTATTCTGGTTTTCCGCAGGCGAGGCTCACGGGTTTATCAAACCAGAGAACATAAAGTCGTCACTGGTAGATGAGTTGTATTTCTTCTCTCAAGTGCTCGACTTCACTTTAGCTGACGTCACTTCAGATGTAAGTAGACTGGGCTGGTCTTCTTGTGTTCGGGAAGCAGTAAACGCTGAAGGGTCAATACAGTGTTTGTGGAATGGGTGGTAAACAGTTTTGATCGGAGATTGAAGATACGCTTGATCCAAGTAATCACAAGTGTGTGATCATGGGAGAGTTATCATGGTTAGAGAAAGGGTAGGGCAACTCCAAATAGTTGAATCAAGAGCCCTTCGATGGAGTACAGGACCCCCTCCCCACGTAAGGAAGGACAGACAAGACAGAGGTGCTCATACGTGCCTGGATGGGATTATTACTGGCACTTTTGAGTGACATTTAAATTAGATAAAATCTCCATGGATTTTAAAGCATTTGTGTATTTGCCACATTAAATTTACCATCGCAGACATCCAAAAATTATTTATACATTCTAGGGAAAGCGCTAAACCTGCAGACAAGGTAGTAAAGGTCAGATCTAGTTCCTTGGATCAAGATCCTCTCACGGGCGTCAAGAAAGCTCCCTCGAGGGGTCCCCACTGCGTAAGTGAACACACAAGGGCCATACAACCCCTGGAGAATAGGAATTAATCCTGCTTAATCCAAAGGTGAGGGATACTTCCTAATTCCTTGGATCAAGAATCCTCTATCAGGTAGATAGTATAAGGTTTGTCAGGAAACAGGACAAGCGTTTCCTGACGAGTGTCTTATCATATGATGACTAAGCTGGAGGTTTTGGTCATCTGATCGAGGCCTTCCACTGGCTTACCCCTCCACCCTTTAAAAATTATTGTTTTGATTATAACCATTTCTTGCGAGAGAATCAAGACAACATTCTACGGCTGTCAAAGGTTATGAACAAATATTTCATTATTTTTGTTCATTAATTTGAATACAATGAATACATTTAACTATTGATGAAATTCTCTCATAAGTTGACATTTAAAAACTACCATTTTTTTTTCAGGTGGTCATTGACAACCTGGAGTCATGGAAGGAGAAACACCACTGAAATGAGCAGTTACTATTATTTTATATATGGGAAAGTTCTAAACCTGGGAGGAATAAAGTTTGATCCAATTCTTCGTATAAGGAATTCATCATCAGATTCACGGCTTCCCTCCCTCGTCTGGTATACACACTATTTTATTCACCAAGTTCTAAACTCGTACGAGTCTTGGAGTGCAGGTGAGAGGTAATGCTTGAAGCAGCGAGTCAGGAAGTGCGTAATGGTAGTTACAGTAACGTAATAATTATCATTAAGTTGGTAGGGAATCTGTAGGGGTCCTACAGCAGGCGCTGTAGGACCCTACTGTCTACACTATCCCTTGTGAGCACTGTAAAGAAATGTGCAGGAGAAACAGGAATTTCAACAATATAATGAACAAAAATGCTTGCGTGCTTCAGAGGGACACTGATAGACACGTTGCTAAAACATTTATAATCCTCACAGACACCATTGTTCAGAAGCCTGAGTTATAGCAACCAAGTCACACATCAGACGACATGCCTCAAAACTTTATCAAGTCTTTACTATAAAAGCTTATTTACCCTTGTGGACGTTTGTACTGGCCAAAGTCCCAGAACCGAAAAGTTTTCCCATATACAAGCCCTACCAAGTGCTGGTATCTTAACCTTCGTGTCCATCCTGACGACCTGGAGAGAATTCCAGGGGTCAACGCCCCGCGGCCCGGTCTGTGACCAGGCCTCCTGTTGGACCAGAGCCTGATCAACCAGGCTGTTACTGCTGGCCGCACGCAGTCCAACGTACGAACCACAGCCCGGCTGATCAGGTACCGACTTGAGGTGCCTGTCCAGTGCCTGCTTGAAGACAGCCAGGGGTTTGTTGGTAATCCCCCTGATGTATGCTGGGAGGCAGTTGAACAGTCTTGGGCCCCTGACACTTATTGTGTTGTCCCTCAACGTGCTAGTGGCACCCTGCTCTTCATTGGGGGACGTTACATCGCCTGCCGAGTCTTTTGCTTTCGTAGGGAGTGATTTTTGTGTGCAAGTTTGGTACTAAGCCCTCGAGAATTTTCCATGTGTATATAATAATGTATCTCCCGCCTGCGTTCTAGAGAGTACAGGTTTAGGAACTTCAAGACGAGGTATGAGTTTAGTATTAATCTTGTTAATAATTAACAATGGTGCTAATAAATATTCCATAATGATTTAGTGTTTTCCTTTTAATTTTGTTGCATTTCTTTATGTCTTGGATGATGCACATATGAATCTGGTAAAAAAAAAATTGAGCATTCAAATAGTATTTACTAATATATTATAAAATAATCAAACGGGAGTTCTCCCCACTTTTTAAAACTCGGTATATACAACAAAGATTTTTAAATAAATGTTTAAGTCAGCCACCAATAACTTCCTCACTTTGTTTTCAACTCATCTTTTATGTTTTAACAAAGTTTACAAATACTTTTCCAATCCAGTACGTTCCAAATCTTTAACAACTTTCTTTAATAATTTTCAACTTTCGAAGAAAAAGAACCTACATTATTTTACATGTACTTTCCTTGAGAGGCACTAGTTTAGTGAACCTTAAAGGGCCATTTTTTTTTTTTAACATTTATCTTTGAAAAAAATAAATGAGACCGTGTCCATCTGGTGTGTGGACAACATAAAAATGTGTATTTTGTTTGTTTTCAAGCAGCAGGAAGTTCTCTCTGGAAGTCTCGTCACAGTTGCCAGGACTACTGTGCTCATTACTTGGTGTGGTCGCTGTGAGGAGCCTCAGTTTTCACAGACTCAGGCCAGCCATTCAGACTTGCACAGTCCGTATTGCTGTCACACTGTAGAAGGTTATACCTGGAAATACAGAGAGAAATTACCAAAGAAAAATACGAATTTGGGACAATAACCAAAATAAATATATAAAATTTGAAGAGCGGAGAGCTTATTGAAATATAAAAGAAGACTAACACTTGAGTATCTTTATCAAGGAGAGATCTTCACAATGAATATATCCAAGTCTTACAGTCTTAATTCATTTACATGTCAATTTTGAAAGCCATTGGAATAATAATTATTGAAGCTTACAACTCTTGAGTTAAAAATCTAATCTAGCATCTTTGTGGGATGATATATTTATATGCTTCTTTCAACAAATCGGCCGCTTCCCACCAAGGCGGGGTGGCCCAAAGAGAAAAACAAGTTTCTCTTTTTAACTTTAGTAATGTATACAGGAGAAAGGGTTACTAGCCCTTGCTCCCGGCATTTTAGTTGACTCTTACGACACGCATGGCTTACGGAGGAAGAATTCTGTCCCACTTTCCCATGGAGATGAGAGGAAATAAGAACAAGAACTAGTAAGAAAACCCAGAGGGGTGTGTATATATATGCTTGTACATGAACCTCGACTTACGATTTTAATCCGTTCCATGGCCTAGCTCGTAACTCAGCTCGTATATAAATTTCCCTCATTTAAATTAATTAAAATGTCATTAATTCGTTCCAGCGGAATTTCTGCTCTCGGGAGGCATGACAAAATACTTCAATATGATGCTAATATCATCTAATATGATATAATAAACAATATTAATAACATAGAAACATGATATATACTCTAGAATGAATAAAATATGTCATTACGTATGTGACTAGTGGTGGTGGCGGCAGCAGCCATTCCTGCTGCTGACTACATATCTTCCCATGCTCTTATTAGAAGAGAAAATGGAGTGTTTGTGGGGGCTAACTGCACTAGATCACAGTAATGTACATAATTTATAAATAATAAATTTGTATAAAAACTGTATTAAAACAAACAGAGAATGTAAAGAAATAAAGTGGTTATTGTATGTATACTATAGTATACACTTGGAGCAGATGCTGGCAGAGCTTGAGGGTGGCATATGTTGTCAGTGGCCCTATAGTGTCAAGGAACCTTGACGCTGGTGAGTGGCTCTTGTCGTGCTTTCCTTCCATTTTTGACAAGTTATTTTGCCAAATTTCTTGTTTCTAACCATGGGTCCTAAGAAAGTAAGTGCAAAGGACAGTGCTGAGAAGAAAAAGAGGATGGTTTCCATGGAATTAAAGAATGAAATCATAGATAAACAAGCGAGGTTTGCGGGTTGAGGGGGAAGCGAGGGAGAGCTGGCTGGTAACTCGGAGCAAAAGATAGACCATGCGACGGCTCGTATCTCGAAAAATTTGTATGTTGGGACACTCGTAAGTCGAGGTTCCACTGTATAACAATAAGGATTAAAAGTAAAAGTATACTCCATAAACATGCTTTAAAATATATCTTAGGAAAAAACAGACTTAAAAACTATACATATTAAAAAAATACAAGTGAAAATCATATGTATAATCAAACTGAGTACGTAAATGTATAAAGAAAAATTATCACAAAAAATACAAAAATGAGAATACCAATGACAAGACGATTATTAATACTAAAACATGAAACCAGTTACTAATTAATGCTAACACTGTCCAGTATTTGAGATACGAACGTATTTGTCAAATGACTCCTGATCCCTACTTAGATTTTATATTACAATTTACTTCCTTCTGTTGTTTAATATACCAGAAAGTTGAGACAACCTGTGGCTAATTTACATCAGCTTAATTTCTAAATATGTAGAGGCGTTTTGTTAGAAATTCACAATATTAACTTAGTGCTTGCACTTTGAAAAGCTACTAACAAAGCTAAAAGTTGAATATGGGAAGTGAAAAACTGGGGCACACAATTTAAAATATACTGTTACACCAAGTTTAAATAACCTGCATCATTTTAAAAAAATATCTGTGTTAGGAAAATCTTCTAATATTTCTGAAAGATAAGCACTTTGATTTCAACTCAAACTGATGTCTTTTAACAAATTGATGCCAGAAAACATCCACGTGTCAAGATGGAACAAAACAACTGAACACATACTTGCGAAACTGAAAGATTGATACTTACTCACCTAAATGGATTTAAAAATGAGGATGATGAGGCTTCACAATTTGGTGACTGATTCCCACTATGGATGATTTTGTCACCCCAACACCTGGCATCATCCCCAGTCTTGCTACCTGTCACCCCACCACTCGATCCTTTACCCTCTGAGGATTTTCCAAGCTCAGTTTTCTTAAGGTCAGGTTTCTTAGTCTCTGGAGAGGGCCAAAGAAAGGGTGAGGAGCCGAGGAACATCTGAGAGACGCGACGCAAGACTGGTCCAACCAAGCCTGGAGACTGGTGGTCCTTAGGAAGACTGGGTTCAGAGCGGACCAGCTCATGCAACATAGGATTCTGTTGGTAAGGATAAGATATTACATCTCGCCTCAATATTTATCAACTATCATATCTATCCCATTATTACTTATTCATAGTGTACGACTTGCCAATGAATAAACAGAAGAATGGACGAGGACTCAAACTGTTCTTTCACTCAGTCATCTGGGTGACTAAAGCTAAAACTTACGAAAATAGCATTAGACTTCTGGTCAACTAATCAAATAACATCAGCATCCACCACAAGTGTAAAGTATGAGAATCCAGAGCTAGGGAGAAGTACATGAAATAACCTCAAAGAAAAATCTTCAAATGGTTGGCTCAAAATCTTTCCTTCTCATATTACAGCACATTTTACCAGGCAAGGGTTTATTTTACTGGTGCAGTTATGTATACAAGTACATAAGAAAAATACAGATTATCTACCTACATCAGCACCTCTGAAGCTGGATGGGAACGGAGTATACAACAACCATCTTCCCTCTGGATTGCTGCACTGATGAATTCAATAGTGTCATACATTACCTAATGGGAAGAGTACTCACCTGTGCAATGGGTGCATCAGGAGACATATCCCCACAGGACTTGGATAAGTGATCTTGGACAGCAATGGTGGGTAACAGCCCCCGTCGAGTCTGAGGCATGTGAGTTGATCCACATGCACATCGTATGCCCTCATTCAGGCTGTTCTCCCCTGCAGGAAATTGGGGAGCACATTACATATTTTTACTTAATTTTAAACCAGTATTATATTCAGTTGACTGAAGAAATTACCAATAAAATAAACTACTTTGCGATTAGAAAACTTTTTCTATGTATTTGACAGAAGCTTATCTTTTTTTTTTTCAAGAGTTATGTAATTTTCTTTTTTAAACAAACCAGCCATATCCCACCGAGGCAGGGTGATCTAAAAAGAAAAACGAAAATTAATTTTTAAATTTAGTAATGTATACAGAAGGGGTTACTAGCCCCTTGCTCCCGGAATTTTAGTCGCCTCTTATGACACGAATGGCTTACAGAGGAAGAATTCTGTTCTACTTTACCATGGATATAAGAGGAAATAAAAAAGAACTAGTATGAAAATAGAAGAAAACCCAGAGGGGTGGGTGGGTGTGTGAATATATATATTATATATATACAGTAGACCCTTATATTACATGGTTTTATTTGATATGTTTTGGTTACTGCACTATTAAAAAATTGCGGCACAATTTTATACCACACTTTGTAAAATTAACTTTACATGGTTTCGTTTGTGGACGTGGGAAAAAATTCCCCAGCTCAATTTGCCGCCTTGTTGTGGGTCAGCAGGGAAAACCTCCCGCCATCCCCTGCCACCCCCATCCCAGCCTTCATGAATACGTACGTGTTCAGTTCCATTCTCTCCTACAAGCTAGCTGTGTGTGTCGAGATAGACTGTGGCCGTAATGAAGTATCACTTTGTGCACATAAAAAGAATGAGGTAAATATGAGTTTTTGGGATAACTGACTGACAAAGTTAGACTTTTTCACTGAAGAGAACCCTGAAATGGTGTCTAGAGCAGCTGATGCCTTACCATCAGTTGCATAATGTACTGCGAGGTAAAATAGAACAGAAATTCATTACAGAATTTATGCACACTCCAGTAAAACCATCGACTTCAGTACCAGAACCTTTATCATCCACCTTAGCACAGTAGGGCCACAGCATAACTCTCCACTTTCTTCACAATCATCCACAAACACCAGCACCCAGAATGTAAGGTAAGAAATAATAATATTTATGTTCCATTTGCAGTCTTAAGCAGTAAAAACATAATACATTACGACAATGACCTACAATATTCACTTTTATTTTTGTAATATCTGGAGGTCTAAAATAAAGTTGTTTGGCACCTTGGAACGTAACCCTATTTTTTTCATAAGTTCTTCAGTTTATCTAACACAGATTTACCTAACCCGGAGTTTTCAGAAACCTACCTACCGTGTAATATAACAGTCTATCGTGTATGTTAATTGATAATTTTATTTCCTTGTAAAGCTTACAATGTATGTAGATACGTATATATACATATACACAAACATGTACATGTAAGTGTAAGTAGAAGCAAGACGTACTTGAAACCTGAAGTATTACCAAACTACAAACACCCACACATTACGATGGTAAGTGTTTGTTACTAATACTGTTGAATGAGTATTTATATATATGTTAATGTTGATGGAAAGTCCATCTAGGATACCCAGAAATTAACACACACTGCCCTGTGTAGACAGAGGTAAGTAATCCTAGATTATCCAGGTATGGGAAGGCAGGTTCTTAGATTGGTTTTAACTAATGACCTAATTGGATAATTAACTGATCTATCTATCTCTCTCTCTCTCTCTCTCTCTCTCACACACACACCCACACACACCTACCCACCCACCTACCCACCCACCTTCCCAAACACCCACCTTCCCAAACACCCACCTTCCCAAACACCCACCTTCCCAAACACCCACCTTCCCAAACACCCACCTTCCCAAACACCCACCTTCCCAAACACCCACCTTCCCAAACACCCACCTTCCCAAACACCCACCTTCCCAAACACCCACCTTCCCAAACACCCACCTTCCCAAACACCCACCTTCCCAAACACCCACCTTCCCAAACACCCACCTTCCCAAACACCCAAACACCCACCCACCTCTGTTCTTCACTGTTTCTAATCCTAGAAAAAGAAAATAACTTATTGTAAGCTAAATAATGAAGAGCTCAGACAAACTGACAGAAAATAGTTCTAAACAGAAATTTAAAGCTTCTTATTTAAAATATATAATAGTAGTCCTAGGTTATACTTTATATTTTTGGTAAAGCCTCATTTAGATTATGCTGCTCGGTCTTGGTCTCCATTTTAAAGAATGGACATAAATCTGCTGGAAAATATGCAGAGAATGATGAAGCAAATCCCAAGCATCCGGTGCCTTTTCTATAAAGATAGGCTGAGACACTGAATTTGCCCTCCGAAAAGTCATATAATTAGGGAAGATGTGATTGCACAAATATTAACCCAAAATAAATGAAAGGGACACAAATAACACTGAAAATATCTAACGAAGACAAAACTCATAGCTACCTGGAGTCTACCTGGAGAGAATTCCAGGGGTCAACGCCCCCGCGGCCCGGTCCGTGACCAGGCCTCTTGTTGGACCAGAGCCTGATCAACCAGGCTGTTACTGCTGGCCGCACGCAGTCCAACGTACGAACCACAGCCCGGCTGATCAGGTACCGACTTGAGGTGCCTGTCCAGTGCCTGCTTGAAGACAGCCAGGGGCTTGTTGGTAATCCCCCTGATGTATGCTGGGAGGCAGTTGAACAATCTTGGGCCCCTCACACTTATTGTGTTGTCCCTCAACGTGCTAGTGGCACCCCTGCTCTTCATTGGGGGAATGTTACATCGCCTGCCGAGTCTTTTGCTTTCGTAGGGAGTGATTTTTGTGTGCAAGTTTGGTACTAAGCCCTCGAGAATTTTCCATGTGTATATAATAATGTATCTCTCCCGCCTGCGTTCTAGAGAGTACAGGTTTAGGAACTTCAAGCGTTCCCAGTAGTTGAGGTGGTTTATCGCACTTATGCGTGCCGTGAAGGTTCTCTGCACATTTTCAAGGTCAGCAATTTCACCCGCCTTGAAAGGTGCAGTTAGTGTGCAGCAATATTCCAGCCTAGATAGAACAAGCTATGGATTAAAGTTAGACAAATTAAGATTTAGAAAGTATATTCGGAAGTACTGGTTTGGTAAGAGTTGTAGACGAGTGGAGCAAACTCCCAAGTAGCATCATTGAGGCAAGAACTTTAGGTAGAATTATGTATAAGTTTGATGGGTATACGAGAAGGTGATTCATTCTTTTTATTTTCTCTCTCTCGCCTACCTTTTGAAGGGTTATGGTATTATAGACCCAATTATCAATATGAATTTCTCATATGCTTGAATGCCTATACCAGTGAAATAAATGAAGATTAGCATATTGATGGTAGATTTTTTTTGGCGACTTACCCTGAGTGAAGACACTCTCGCAACTACTGAAGGTGGTTTCAGTGACTAGTGGCTTTAAGCTGGGTGTTGAGAGATTGCTCGGTGTGTCTGACTGCCGCTGCTGTTGTTGTTGTTGTTTCTGCTGATCACATAATACATTATTAACCTGCTTACTGAGGCCTGTACTGCTCGAGGGCCAGACATGAGCCTTGCTTTGACTGGATTTCCATCATCTAGTCTCCTCAAATGCAAACATTACACAAAAATACAGAAATATCACAAATGTACAAAAATGCACATAAAATCACAACGAGACTGATGACTTCTAGAGTAGGATCAATCTTAATAGGAAGTGCACAAGGAAAGTGGTACAAAATTATTTGATGAGTGAGCTATAAGTGCACACATCCGTGTACACATTCATGCATGCCTGTACATGCACGTACACACAAAATTTTCTTTCAAATTGAAAATATACTTACGATGTTTTGCCGTTTGGGGGAAATGTCAGATGCGGGTTTGGCGCAACCGCTGGAGTAGCCCAGGGTGCTGCATGAGTGGGGAGTGTGTCTAGGTGAGGGAGAGACGCTGCCAGTGTTGGATGACATGCTACTACCCCGAGACGAGATGGACAGGTGGTTGACAGAGACGTTGATGTAGTTGACTATGGCCTTTGAGGTAGCATTGTAGCTGGAGGAGAGGGCCTTGGAAGTAGGCGAAAGGCAGGAACAGCTTGTCCACACACAGCTGGGCGAGTTGGAGGGGCAGCAGATGTTGAGATCCTTGGTGTATGCTGCGTGTGTTGGAGATGATGGTGCTGAGGGAGGAGGAGCACGCGGAGATGACCTCTCCTTCCCACTTTCCTTACCCTTAATATCCTCTGTCGTGTAAGAAATTACAAACATGTGAGGGAATAATAAATGGATTATGTAGACAAACAATATACTTGTGAATGCATACACTTTAAACAGTAGTAGTAACACCCGGACAGTGGACAGTATCAAGGCAAACAGATGACCAGTATGTTCTAATTTAATAGTTCTGCGCATGGGCAAAACGTAGTCAAAACTGTCAAGAGAACAATAAAACTGTCAATAAAATATTTATCAGGTTCATGGGTCCGGATGGGGATAAACCCGTAGGAGCCATATATCCTTGGAGGCAATCAGATATAGTCCAAGGAAGGAGAGATCAAGTTTAATCAATAGATCAAGAGCCCCTACTAGCATCAGGGAATCTCCCGTGAGGGAAAACGAGAAGCATCTTCTAAATACAAAAATGACAAAGAAAGAAAATTTAAAAAAAAAAAAAAGAGAAACCTGAGAGGGATAAGAATGTTCAAGCAGTAGAAGGATGATAAAGATAGAACAAGGAAAATAACTGATTTAAATTAAACATTGCACAGAAAAATGCATATAAGAAGTTTGAGACAATGAGGAGATAGAGGATGCCAGTTAAGGGGGGATGTAGTGCTGTTCCTCACCCAGTTGTATGTAAGTCTCTAGTGGAGACCTGCCGTACTGGTCCACCTCCATGTAAATAGGTTGATCATAGCCTTCACTGTAGTCCTGGCAGGGTGAGAGCGTTCACTTAACGTGATGGATACAGCTTTCAAGGCAGGAGGATCAAGACAGGGTGCAATAATTATCTCGAGTTTTAATATATTAATGCATTTTCTGGGTAAATATTTATTACATTACAAATTTATAAAGCCCCCAGTAAATAATTTAAAAAATCAGCTGACTTGTTTACCACTAACTCTCAAGGCAACAAAAGTGTGTGTGTGTACTCACCTAATTGTGGTTGCAGGGGTCGAGACGTGTGTGCGCGTGTGCGTGTGTGTGCGTGTGCGTGTGCGTGTGCGTGTGCGTGTGCGTGTGCGTGTGCGTGCGTGTGCGTGCGTGTGCGTGCGTGCGTGCTTGCCTGGCTGCTTGGAAGGCTGATCACCGGCAGAGTCTGGAGTCGACTTCTTGTGACTGGAGGCGGTGGGGCAGAGGTGGGCAGCGGTGGAGGCGGAGGGACAGAAAAATTGGACTGGCGAATAGGCATGCTGGTGGTGCGGGTCACACACTCATCCCTCACCCACGACTTACCACTACCACCCCTACAGTCACCACCACCACCACTATCCCCGTCCTCTCCGACATCCAGCTTGTGCTGAGTAAACTGTTGTCCCGCTGACTGCAAGGTTCTCATACTGGCCAACATTGCTGACAGAGCGACTGTGAAGAAAATTTTAATGGGATTGCCCAAGGGTTAGTAACCCAGGATAACCGAGTCATGTTTGGCTGTCATCGAAGACTAATTTCTACTGGGGGGTCCTTTTAATCCTCTCCCCCAGGATGCGACCTACACCAGTCTTCTAATAACCAGGTACCTACTTACTGCTGGGTGAACGGACAGCAGGTGTAAGGAAACATGCCCAACATTTCTACCAATGTCGGGAATCGAACCCTAGACCTCCCTTCCCCAGTCTGCTAGCTCAGACAACTACTAACAGAGGCTCTGTTAGTAGTCGTAGCTATGAGAGGAAGACAGAAGCAGGCATCGTCTCACTTGACTCTGTGTTCACAACTTTACAGACTAACATTCTCCTTGAATAATTCTGGATTATCATCCCGTAGGATTATTAACTCAGGATAACCCCATAAAAGCCTTCTGTGGGGAATTGTGAGAGAAGTCTATCTGGGACACCGCCACTAGCAATAAACAAACTCCCAGGGAGATGATCGACTGGTATAAATTTTACCGCAATCATTCCCTTTAAGGTATGTGAGAACTTTACCCGCTCCTGGCCACACCGAGGGGGTACCTTCAATATCCTCGTTATCCCACTGCACCCTGGACCAGTATAAATAAATCTGAGAAGATCATGTATTATAGCTATGTTACGTTAAATTTAAGTGGACTGTATGGGTTATTGAACAACTGATCACACGGAGAAGAGATAGTGAACAGACAGTTAACTTATTATGACCAACACTCACCTAATTAACAGCATCATAACGGTGTATCGTAGATCGCTGACCTAGCTAAAGTACATCTACTAGCGTAACAATATCATTGGCCAATAACAAAGTAAACAGCAGTGTACTTAGCTTTAGATGAGGAGTCGTTCCGTTGTTGACGTCCTCCTGCGATCTGATTCGATCGCGATGGTATTAGCTGTCTCGTCGAGTCAAGGAAGGTTAATTTCCGTACACTCTTATACGCCCACGAGACCGGCGTTCGTTAACATGTGGTTGGTCAGGGTAGCGAATCAGATCCTCGCACTAATCCGACCATTTGTACTGTTTATACGTATAACTTACATATTACGTGTATCCTGGCTTAATGCCCCACTAGTTTATACACATTCACAGTCTCGATACTTGAATTTCGAGTAGATAACTTGATATGTTAGTTCATTTCAATCACATCCAATATGGCGGTCGGGGCATGGCGTACCCAAGCCTGATCCCGTCGATACAATCAACCCCTGATTATTTACAACTCGGTTTCACTATATTCACCATTTCCTTAAGTTCATCGAATATATTACAGTCTCTTC
>WNWK01041661.1:0-16343 GCA_009830355.1 Cherax destructor | reverse complement strand
AATAATGTGAAACTGGCACCCTCCGTAGTAAACAATGACTCGGTGGGATCAATAAGTATTTTGATAGGCGGGGACTATTATGCCACCCTTGTGAAAGGTATGACGAAGAAATGCGGCGCCCTCTTCTCAACACTAGTGCAGGCCATGTAATTTAGGCAGGCTTCCTCGCAGTAATGAATGACTGGAAAGCTATAAATCAGTCACGGTGTGTTTTACTCATGAAACGTCACCCCAGTGCAAATATTCTTCTATAAGAATGCTGTGGAACCAGTGCATAAATTGTGGGAACTGGACAGTATCGGGATTAATGTAAATGAACAAAGTCCAGATGATTCCTTTACTCAGGAACAATACCTGAAGGATGTTAAATTTGAGTCTGGACAATACTGGGTGTGACTCCCATGGAAGCTGAACCATCCGGAATTACCTACTAATTACCGGATGGCGTATGGAACAATGTAAGGCCCAGCTCCGCGAACTGGAGTAAGACACCGGAATTGTTAACTGCCTATAATGGGATAATTAATGAACAGTTAATCAATCAGTTCATAGAGGAGGTACCTCTGAGCAAGCCAAGATTCATGGCCACTACTTGCACATCACGGAGTGAAGAAGGATTCAGAAACCACTCCTTTGAGGATTGTGTTTAATTGTAGTGCCAGGGGTAGTAAAAATATGTACCTAGCCTGAATGATTGTTTGATGACGGGTCCGTCGCTGACGGAAAAATTGGGAGATGTATTATTAAACTTCAGAGTTAATAATTATGCCTTTACGGCAGATATAAATAAAACTTTCCTGGTAGTTTGCAAGAAACGGATCGGGATTACACACGATTCCTGTGGCCCGAGATCCTAGCAACCCACTTAGTCCTCTGAAAACCTTCTGATTCAGAAGTGTATTGTTTATTGCTACTTCCAGTCCGTTCCTACTTCAGGCGACGATAAATGCACATCTTAAACGTACAGGTGGTCCATTGAGTGAAATAATGGGTAAACAATTCTGTGGACAATTTCCTGGAGTGTGACATCAGCCGAAGAGGAACTAATGAGGATATATGAAGGGACTAATGGCATAATGCAAGGTTCAAATATGCCTCTCAGGGAGTGGAACAGCAATTCGTCCACGTTAAAAAACCAGATAAATAAAGACAATCCCGGAGATGGGGTATCTGGGTGTAGTAATGTATTGGAGTGACTTGGGATACTTAGAGACTCGTTATTGTTAAAGTCTAATAATTATAGTATGCCCAATAAATTAACTAAGAGTCCTACTAATGAAGTTTCAAATGCTTCGATCCACTAGGCTTAGTATCACCTCTGACAATACGAGGAAGTTATTGATACAAGAGGCATGGAAGCAAAAGTGTGCTTGGATGAAACCCTACCTGAGGAATTCGTTAACAGGTGGGAAGAATTAGTGGTGATTATGAGAAGATTCCAATGTTGGAGTACCCGCGTCAGGTGGCGAGTCAAGAAGGGATTAATGTACTCCACACTTTTGCGATGCTTCTAAATTGGCGTACGGAGCAGTCGCTTATCTTCAATGTGATAAAGACATTTCTCTTGTCATGCTAAAGCTAAAGTTGCTCCAATTAAATTACGTACCTTACCTCAGTTGGAATTAACAGCCATTTATGTGGGTGTCAAATTAGCTGATTATATAGGAGTAAATTGCCAGAGATAAATATTAGTGACACCATAATTTGGTCTCATAATGAGGTATCCTTGCAATAGTTTGTAATGGGAACAGCAAGATTGTGTACGTACAGAACAGAGTTTCAGAAATTAACCAGATGCAAGAGAAATATAATAGTTTGGGTCTGGCATAAGTTAACCTTTAATCTTATACCCGGTGAGAGAATCCGGCTGACTTCTTATCTCGTGGGTTGACTTATGCATAATTTGTGAGGACTTTATCGTGGTTTAAAGGACCCAGTTGGCTGGTGGATAAAGTTAATTTGCCTGTGCGAAAGGCGCATATTGCTCCTGTTGAAATTACTGTGAGCACAGTTCCAGTCATTGGCCCCTCCTTATGTAATGAAGCAAATCAGCCCCTCAAGCATTATTTATGTAAGATGTGTGTAGTGATACCGCTCTTGTGGGAGCCGCAGCAGGACACAATACTGCACCACCTCAGGGGCCCCTTACAATAACAACAAACAGTACAGCGATGGCCTAGCATGGCGTGTGGTCTCTCTCTTACACAGATACATTCGTGATGCAGATTACATGGAAAGCTTAAATATGTCGCCAGTAGCTATAGCTTTTCTGAGGACATATGCACCTATCACCTGTCCTGCAGCAGCAGTCATTAGATGTATTTTCTTCTGTTTCAGACATGTACCATGGATTTTGTGTTCAATAAAGCCTAGGAATAAGGCCTGTGTTTTTATCACAACAGTGTGATAAATACAATTAGTTGTGAAAATTTCATGACTGTCCTCACTGTATTTCTTGTCTATATTCCTTACCTATTTACTATGTGCATGGTTCTGTAACTCAGGTGAAAGAGATAAATGCAGTCTAATTAAATTAAAAGATTTGATAAGTAATGTCATCTACCAAAATTGTTGTATTGAAATGTAATGCAGAACACGTTACTATTATTAGTATTGCTGTAGCATCTGTACATGTTTTGAAAATATCCTTTACTGTAAAAGCTGTGAATTAACTCAGGAAAATGCCTTAGAAGCATGACCATCCTCGCATCCTGTTGTTCCATTATTGTATGTTCCAATATGTTTTATCTATAATTTTTGTTAATCTGTAATATAGTGTATAACATTAATTTTTGTTGTGTCGGATTATTTTTCTAGTATTAGTATTCATTGTAATAATTATTGTGAGTAGAAATAAGGTTTATAGAGGCAAGTTGACCTTCTTGTGTAGAAATTTGTGAAGAGTTTGTGTACAGGAGAGGGGGTTCTATTCAAAACCATGGAGGGAAACCACGAGAAGAACTTTGTAAACTAGCCTCTACTCCCGTCTCTTTGTCAGCTTAAACAACCTTTTGACTGCTCATGTACTTCAGTCTGCTGCTAACAAGTGAGTTCATAATCTATGTTAAGGGAGATAAGTAGAGAGCTCAAGAATTTATAAAATGCAGTCTTTTTGTGCTATAGCCACTGAAGGGAGGAACAAGCCTCCAGCTGGCATATCTTGTATCACTCTAAGAAAGGGCTATTAAACTGTGTATGCCTCATAACTATGTCTTATGATAGCTTAAATGACACCTGTATATTGTATGATTAGAGTCAATTGTAAGAATAGTGATAATTTAAGATGTAATGATTGAATTATTTTGACCCATGTGACTATGCCAACTTTGTTCCCATCTTTATACTAGCCTATTATTAACCTAACTCTTTCTAAATCTTTTTTTTTTTTTTTTTTATTAACACATCGGCCGATTCCCACCAAGGCAGGGTGGCCCGAAAAGAAAAACTTTCATCATCATTCACTCCATCACTGTCTTGCCAGAGGGGTGCTTTACACTACAGTTATAAAACTGCAACATTAACACCCCTCCTTCAGAGTGCCGGCACTGTACTTCCCATCTCCAGGACTCAAGTCCGGCCTGCCGGTTTCCCTGAATCCCTTCATAAATGTTACTTTGCTCACACTCCAACAGCACGTCAAGTATTAAAACCATATGCCTCCATTCACTCCTATCAAATACGCTCACACATGCTTGCTGGAAGTCCAAGCCCCTCGCACACAAAACTTCCTTTACCCCTCCCTCCAACCTTTCCTAGGCCGACCCCTACCCCACCTTCCCTCCACTACAGATTTATACACTCTCGAAGTCACTCTGTCTCGTTCCATTCTCTCTACATGTCCAAACCACCTCAACAACCCCTCCTCAGCTCTCTGGACAATCGTTTTGGTAATCCCGCACCTCCTCCTAATTTCCAAACTCCGAATTCTCTGCATTATATTCACCCACACATTGACCTCAGACATGACATCTCCACTGCCTCCAGCCTTCTCCTCGTTGCAACATTCATCACCCATGCTTCACACCCATATAAGAGCGTTGGTATAACTATACTCTCATACATTTCCTCTTTACTTCCATGGACAAGGTTCTTTGTCTCCACAGACTCAGTGCTCCACTCACCCTTTTCCCTCATCAATTCTATGATTCACCTCATCCTTCATAGACCCATCCGCCGACATGTCCACTCCCAAATATCTGAATACATTCACCTCCTCCATACTCTCTCCCTCCAATCTGATATCCAATCTTTCGTCACCTATTCTTTTGTTATCCTCATCATTTTACTCTTTCCTATATTCACTTTCAATTTTCTTCTTTACACACCCTACCAAATTCATCCACCAACCTCTGCAGCTTCTCTTCAGAATCTCCCAAAGCACAGTGTCATCAGCAAAAAGCAACTGTGACAACTCCCACTTTGTATTTGCTTCTTTATCTTTTAGCCCAACACCTCTTGCCAAGACCCTCGCATTCACTTCTCTTACAACCCCATCTATAAATATATTGAACAACCACGGTGACATCACACATCCTTGTCTAAGGCCCACTTTTACTGGGAAATAGTCCCTTCCCCCTACACACTCTAATCTGAGCCTCACTATCCTCATAAAAACTCTTCACTGCTTTCAGTAACCTTCCTCCTATTCCATACACCTGCAACATCTGCCACATTGCCCCCTATCTACCCTATCATACGCCTTTTCCAAATCCATAAATGCAACAAAAACATCTTTACCCTTATCCAAATACTGTTCACCTATATGTTTCACTGTAAACACTTGGTCTACACACCCCTACCTTTCCTAAAGCCCCTTGTTCATCTGCTATCCTGCTTTCTGTTTTACTCTTAATTCTTTCAATAATAACTCTACCATACACTTTACCAGGTACACTCAACAGACTTATTCCCCTATAATTTTTGCACTCTCTTTTGTCCCCTTTGCCTTTATACAAAGGAACAATACACGCTCTCTGCCAATCCTAGGTACCTTACCCTCTTCCATACATTTATTAAATAATAGCACCAACCACTCCAAAATTATATCCCCACCTGCTTTTAACATTTCTATCTTTATCCCATCAATCCCAGCTGCCTTACCCCCTTTCATTCTACCCACTGCCTCACGAACTTCCCTACACCCACAACTGGCTCTTCCACACTCCTACAAGATGTTATTCCTCCTTGCCCTACACACGAAAATCACAGCTTCCCTGTCTTCATCAACATTTAACAAATCCTCAAAATATTCTCTCCATCTTCCCGATACCTCTAACTCTCCATTTAATAACTCTCCTCTCCTATTTTTAACTGTCAAATCCATTTGTTCTCTAGGCTTCCTCAACTTATTAATCTCATTCCAAAACTTTTTCTTATTTTCAACAAAATTTGCTGATAACATCTCACCCACTCTCTCATCTGCTCTCTTTTTACATTGCTTCACCACTCTTTTAACCTCTCTTTTCTCTCCATATACTCTTCCCTCCTTGCATCACTTCTACTTTGTAAAAACCTCTCATATGCTAACTTTTTCTCCCTTACTACTCTCTTTACATCATCATTCCACCAATCGCTCCTCTTCCCTCCCGCACCCACTCGCCTGTAACCACAAACTTCTGCTGAACACTCTAACACTACATTTTTAAATCTACCCCATACATTTTCGACCCCATTGCCTACACTCTCACTAGCCCATCTATCCTCCAATAGTTGTTTATATCTTACCCTAACTGCCTCCTCTTTTAGTTTATAAACCTTCACCTCTCTTTTACTTACTGATTCTATTTTCCTTGTATCCCATCTACCTTTTACTCCCACTGTAGCTATAACTAAAAGTGATCTGATATATCTGTAGCCCTCTATAAACATGTACATCCTGAAGTCTACTCAACAGTCTTTTATCTACCAATACATAGTCCAACAAACTACTGTCATTACGCCCTACATCATATCTTGTATACTTATTTATCCTCTTTTTCTTAAAATATGTATTACCTATAACTAAACCCCTTTCTATACAAAGTTCAATCAAAGGGCTCCCATTATCATTTACACCTGGCACCCCAAACTTACCTACTACACCCTCTCTGCATGTTTCTCCCACTTTAGCATTTAAGTCCCCTACCACAATTACTCTCTCATTTGGTTCAAAAGTTCCTATACATTCGCTTAACATCTCCCAAAATCTCTCTCTCCCTCTACACTCCTCTCTTCTCCAGGTGCATACACGCTTATTATGACCCACTTTTCGCATCCAACCCTTATTTTAATCCACATAATCCTTGAATTTACACATTTATATTCCCTCTTTTCCTTCCATAACTGATCCTTCAACATTATTGCTACCCCTTCCTTAGCTCTAACTCTCTCAGATACTCCTGACTTAATCCCATTTATTTCTCCCCACTGAAACTCGCCTACCCCCTTCAGCTTTGTTTCGCTTAGGGCCAGGACATCCAACTTCTTTTCATTCATAACATCGGCAATCATCTCTTTCTTATCATCCGCACTACATCCTCGCACATTCAGACAACCCAATTTTATAAAGTTTTTCTTCTTCTCGTTTCTAGTAGATTTGTACAGGAGAAGGGGTTACTAGCCCATTGCTCCCGGCATCTTAGTCGCCTCATGGACAATAGAGAAAATAAAAAGAACAAGAGCTATTAAGAAAAAGAAGAAAAACCTAGATGTGTGTATGTATATATATGCATGTGTATGCCAGTGTAGTGTGACCTAAAGTGTAAGTAGAAGTAGCTAGATATACCTGTTATCCAGCGTGTTTATGAGACAGAAAAAAGACACCAGCAATCCTACCATCATGTAAAACAGTTTCAGGTTTCTGTTTCACAGTCACCTGGCAGGACGGTAGTACCTCCCTGGGTGGTTGCTGTCTACCAACCTACTACCTAAATCTATTTCCCTTTAATATTTTACTAGATTTCTATTGTCAGTTACCAGAGATGTGAGTAATGCAATTTCTCTGGTAAATCTTTTCTCAATCTATGATCTACCCCAATACATATTGTGTGGAATTCTGAAACTACCTGTATGGACTTCACCGCCACTTACAAACAGATAATCTCAACGGGAGGTAAACGACTAATATTATTTTACTGCAGGTCGATCACCATGCCCAGCCCTTCTAGGGCAGGGTAAAAGCCATCTGGTAAAGACCCGGGCCGGGAGAATTCCCGGTGAATCAACACCTCCTCCTCCTCCTTTTACTGCAGTCACTCCCACGAGGTGTGTGAGAAAACTTTGAGTCGCCCTGGTCGCTGAGACGGCTTCATTCGATATCCTCACACACGCTGTGCTGCTGTTGTCATACAGAGTGATGGCTCTCTTAAAGAAATTGGAGCACGCATCAATAACTGGGCCTCTACCCTTCAGACAGAACTGTTTGCCATACTCCTTGCACTCAAATGCGTCCATGTATCTAAGGTTAACTCTCTAATTGTAACTGATTCTCTGTCATCCATAAATGCTCTCAACTCATCAAGTATAACTTGTAGCATGCTCGTGTCAGAAGCCAGGCACAGGTATGGTAGGATTGTGGATAGTAGAGTCAGAGTGCACATGCTGTGGATTCCATCTCACATTGGTCTTCAGATGCATGATAGAACTGATAAATTGGCTAAGTTTTATGCTTTCAAAGAGGGGGTAGATTACAATCTTGGCTTGTCAGTTAGCAGTTTGAGAACAATAATACGAAAAGAACTTCAACTGAATTTTATTGACTTAAGACTCAGGGAGTTTGACACCAGTCAGTCCATCTATCATCATTCTATCATGCAGGAGGAGCCACATGTCTATGGTGCATCCAACAAAATAAGCAGACTCTTGGATGTCACTACCGCCCGCCTCCGGCTGGGTTACAAGTATCTTTGGCAGGTTAAATCACCACCACCAGATGTAGACCAAACAAGATGTAAACTTTGCCAGTTGGATTATTGTCACACCCTGCGTCATTATGTACTGGAGTGCGATAAAATTAATGAATTCAGAGACTACTCATTCAGAAATGTTCAAGATATGTCAAAGTATTTTATCCACAGTGGTATATTACAGACCATTCTGGAAAAATACCCTGAATTTGCTCCCTGTAAATAAAGCATTGACACGTGTGTGTGTGTGTGTGTGTGTGTGTATGTGTACTCACCTAATTGTACTCACCTAATTGTAGTTGCAGGGGTCGAGACTCAGCTCCTGGCCCCGCCTCTTCGCTGTCTGCTACTGGGTCTCTGCTCTCCCTGCTCCATGAGCTTTATCATACCTTGTCTTAAAACTATGTATGGTTCCTGCCTCCACTATATCTTTCTCTAGTCCATTCCACTTCCTGACTACTCTGTGGCTGAAAAAATGTTTCCTGACATCCCTTTGACTCATCTGAGTCTTCAGCTTCCAGTTGTGTCCCCTTGTTTCTGTGTTCCCTCTCTGAAACAACCTGTCACTATCTACCTTGTCAATTCCCCGCAGTATTTTGTATGTCGTTATCATGTCTCCTCTGACCCTTCTTTCCTCCAGTGTTGTTAGTCCTATTTCCCTCAACCTTTCTTCATAAGACAGACCCCTGAGTTGTGGAACTAACCTTGTCGCAAACCTTTGCACTTTCTCTAGTGTACTCACCTATTTGTACTCACCTATTTGTGGTTGCAGGGTCGAGTCATAGCTCCTGGCCCCGCCTCTTCACTGATTGCTACTAGGTCCTCTCTCTCTCTCTCCCTGCTCCACGAGCTTTATCAAACCTAGTCTTAAAACTATGTATGGTTCCTGCCTCCACTATGTCGCTTTCTAAGCTATTCCACTTCCTGACAACTCTATGACTGAAGAAATACTTCCTAACATCCCTTTGACTCATAGGAGTCTTCAACTTCCAATTGTGACCCCTTGTTTCTGTGTCCCCTCTCTGGAACATTTTGTCTCTGTCCACCTTATCTATTCCTCGCAGTATTTTATATGTCGTTATCATGTCTCCCCTAACCCTCCTGTCCTCTAGTGTCGTCAGGCCGATTTCCCTTAACCTTTCTTCGTAGGACAATCCCCTTAGCTCTGGGACTAGTCTTGTTGCAAACCTTTGCACTTTCTCTAATTTCTTGACGTGCTTGACCAGGTGTGGGTTCCAAACTGGTGCTGCATACTCCAGTGTGTGTATGTACATGTGTGTATGTGTATGTGTGTATGTATATACATGTATGTGTGTGTGTATATATGTATGTGTATATGTATATGTGTGTGTGTGTGACCCAACAATTAAAATTTGCACCAATAACTCATTACAGTTGTGGCTGGGTGTAGACTAATAGATTGCTCATTGCTTTATAATTTGTTCATGAGTGCAACCATGTACAGACGTAAGTAAATTTACTTACATGATTCATTACCTTGTAACTAGTGAATTAATTACCATTGTACCTTGTTCAGCTATCAAAACTTTGGGGCCCAGTTTCTGGACCCTATATATACCTCTGTAATCTGCAAATACCTTTGTAACTTGTCATGATTGTGACCATCTGAGTTCATTACCTTTGTAACTTGCTCAGCTATCAAACTTTGAGGTCCAGTCCCTGGACCCATTATGTACCTCTGTAATCTTTTGACTACCGCCCACAGGATGGGTATGGGGTGCATAATAAAGATATCAAACTAACGCTAAACCCACCTCTATCCTTGACCAGTTTATAAAGTAAAATAGCTCGCACTAATACGTACGCCAAATGACTTTGAAAAGGCAATAAATGACATGCCCATGCACTCCGCTCCAGGCCCAGACTCATGGAACTCCGTGTGGTCTGGTGGCTTGAGCTCTCGCTTCACACACGGAGGGCCCGGGTTCGATTCCCGGCGGGTGGAAACATTTCGACGTGTTTCCTTACACCTGTTGTCATGTTCACCTTGCAGCAAATAGGTACCTGGGTTGTTAGTCGACTGGTGTGGGTCGCATCCTGGGGGACAAGATTAAGGACCCCAATGGAAATAAGACAGACAGTCCTCGATGACGCACTGACTTTCTTGGGTTATCCTGGGTGGCTAACCCTCCGGGGTTAAAAATCCGAAGAAATCTTATCTTATTTTTCATCAAGAACTGCAAGAAGCCCCTATCACGTGCCTTTAACATCCTATGGAGAGGGAGCATGGAAACTGGGGTCGTCCCGCAGTTACTAAAAACAACAGACATAGCACCACTCCACAAAGGGGGCAGCAAAGAAATAGCAAAGAACTACAGACCAATAGCGCTAACGTCCCATATCATAAAAATCTTTGAAAGGGTTCTAAGAAGCAAGATCGCCACCCATCTTGATACTCATCAATTGCACAACCCAGGGCAGCATGGGTTTAGAGCAGGCCGCTCCTGTCTGTCCCAACTACTGGACCACTACGACAAGGTCCTGGATGCTCTAGAAGACAAACAAAATGCAGATGTTATATACACAGACTTTGCAAAAGCCTTTGACAAGTGTGACCATGGTGTAATAGCACACAAAATGCGTGATAAAGGAATAACAGGAAAAGTTGGTAGATGGATCTATAATTTCCTAACAAGTAGAACACAAAGAGTAGTAGTCAACAGAGTAAAGTCTGAGGCAGCTACTGTGAAAAGCTCTGTTCCACAAGGCACAGTACTTGCTCCCATCCTGTTCCTCATCCTCATATCGGACATAGACAAGGATATAAGGCACAGTGCTGTGTCTTCCTTTGCAGATGACACCCGAATCTGTATGACAGTGTCCACCGTTGAAGACACTGCAAGACTCCAAGCAGACATAAACCAAATCTTTAAATGGGCTGCAGAAAACAATATGAAGTTCAATGATGAGAAATTTCAATTACTCAGATATGGAAAAAGTGAAGAAATTAAAATCTCATCGGAGTACAAAACTAATTCAAACCACACAATAGAGCGAAAAACTAATGTCAAAGACCTGGGAGTGATCATGTCAGAGGATCTCACCTTCAAGGACCAAAACACCGTAGCAATTGCATCTGCTAGAAAAATGACAGGATGGATAATGAGAACCTTCAAAACCAGGGATGCCAAGCCCATGTTGACACTTTACAGATCGCTTGTTCTATCTAGGCTGGAATATTGCTGCACACTAACTGATCCTTTCAAGGCGGGTGAAATTGCTGACCTTGAAAATATGCAGAGAACCTTCAAAGTACACATAACTGCGATAAACCACCTCAATTACTGGGAACGCTTGAAGTTCCTAAACCTGTACTCTCTAGAACGCAGGCGGGAGAGATACATTATTATATACACATGGAAAATTCTCGAGGGATTAGTACCAAACTTGCACACAAAAATCACTCCCTACGAAAGCAAAAGACTCGGCAGGCGATGTAACATCCCCCCAATGAAGAGCAGGGTTGCCACTAGCACGTTGAGGGACAACACAATAAGTGTCAGGGGCCCAAGATTGTTCAACTGCCTCCCAGCATACATCAGGGGGATTACCAACAAACCCCTGGCTGTCTTCAAGCAGGCACTGGACAGGCACCTCAAGTCGGTACCTGATCAGCCGGGCTGTGGTTCGTACGTTGGACTGCGTGCGGCCATCAGTAACAGCCTGGTTAATCAGGCTCTGGTCCAACATGAGGCCTGGTCAAGACCGGGCCGCGGGGGCGTTGACCCCTGGAATTCTCTCCAGGTAGGGTTGTCCAGGAAGGAGACAGTGTAGACAATAGACATTCGCCTCAACAGAACTGGATTTTCTCTCACTGCCTTAAATGACATGAAGGCAGTTCAGGCCGGGACCGGACATAAGGTCACCTCAACTGGACTTTAAACTTCATCCTCCATTACTAAACTGTAAATGGTATCACTCACTCACACAACTGTAGGTGAAAAAACAAGAAATATTAGGCACAAGTTAGAGCATTGGCAGCCTAGTCATACTAGTCTTAAGACAAAACTTCCACAATCACATTATGTTTGCCCTTTATGTGAAGAATTTTAATGGAAAAAGGCTGTATTCTAAGGCACAATTTCTTTGATGGGACTTTTAGGTGGAGGAGTAACAACATATTGGAAGATTGGGAGGGCTGCAGCAATACTGATCCAACAGCGTAACTGAACTGTTGGCGTCTATATGTAACAAGAAAGGAACGTTAAAATCAGGGCTTTTCTAAACTGGAGAAGAATCTAGCAATCGCTTTAATCTAATGAAAGTTATATTACATTCCTTTAGACCAAATAAACTTAGTTTTAGAGCTAGTTAGTTTAAAAAGGGGCCAGCCACGTGTGGGTATGTCTTACGTGACTGACTCAGCCGGTAAGCCTCAACACATGGGAAGTCTTGAACAATTGTAGAATGTTGAAACATTGACCACTGACTGTGATGTCCACTGCATATCGACCAGCTCAAGGTAGTAGGAACGGTAGAAACCTCGAGCGTCAGTCTCAGGATCACCATTGATGAGTGTCTTGCAGGTCTTAGACGGATAATGTCGCCTAGTCAACACCAGCACTTTCCTCTAGAGCACTGAAGAAGTGAGAGGGTCCGGTAGCGGGAGCTCACGACTGCTCCGAGACCGGAAAAGAAGTCAAGAGGCGGCGACACCTCAGCCACTACCTCATGAAGTTCTTTTCAGTAATAATTTGCTAACCAGCAACCGCTTGCTAAGCACTAAAAGGTGACACTAGTAGATACACAATGAACATAAATAACACTAAATCAGTAACACTTTATCAGTGAAAACTGAAGTCTGCGAGAGACAGCCAGGGTGATTTGAACAGTCGGCTAACCATCAACTGCGGAAGCTTTTTATACAAACGGGTCACAGACTGTGGGCCAGACACTGTTGAAGAGTGGCGTGCGTGGCAACCAAGAACACGGGCCACCACAGCGATGGACACAGACGAGGGTGATGACGAAACACTAATGGAAGATGAACCCATGTGGGGCAGCGTTGCCTTTCACACATACGCGCCTTACCTTCATATCCTCAATATTCTGAAACCTTTTACGCACATGCAGCATACAGCCATTTTTGCTCAGACTCACCAGTATAGTGGAAACATAAGCAGACGTCTGCACAGGGACTAGCTTATTAATCAGGGGCTAGTGTGTCAGAAGTATAACAACTTCTGCTCAGGGACTAGCTTATTAAACAGGGGCTAGTGTGTCAGACGAGTGCAGACTTCTGCTCAGGGACTAGCTTGTAATATAGAGGCTAGTGTGTCAGAAGTATATGCTGACTCCTGCTCAGGGACTAGCTTGTACTATAGAGGCTAGTGTGTCAGAAGTATATGCTGACTCCTGCTCAGGGACTAGCTTGTACTATAGAGGCTAGTGTATCAGAAGTATACCAACTTCTGCTCAGGGACTAGCTTGTAATATAGAGGCTAGTATGTCAGGAGGCATAGGCAGGTTCCTGCTCAGGGTCTAGCTTGTACTATAGAGGCTAGTGTGTCAGAAGTATACCAACTTCTGATCAGGGACTAGCTTGTACTATAGAGGCTAGTGTGTCAGAAGTATACCAACTTCTGCTCAGGGACTAGCTTGTAATATAGAGGTTAGTATGTCAAGGAGCAATCCAAAAAATACTAATACTGGAAGTGAAACCTATAATCAGGCATCAAGAACAATGACGTCTTGAAGTAAATACGAAGAGTATCTGGCTCTTCCTGAAGTGTCGGTCGCGTCTCTACGTTCATGTCCATCTGCTGGACATGAATACCCTCAAAATGACTTCTTCCAGTCGACGAAGGAGTTCCAAGCGAGATACTCAGAAGAAATGCAGCAGCACGAGACAATGTGGCGAGAAAACCGTAGTTTTCAAAGCATGTCTTGAGGTTCAGACGAACCGCTTCTCCATGCCTCCTCTTAGCTGAGCCACAACACAAGTTGCTGGAGCAACGACTAAGACAGTAACAGACAGGAAGACAGTCTCTGGATTACACATGAGGAAAACAATACGAGAAATCACATGTCGCTTGCCATGAGTCCTTCTGACAAGTCTGACTCAAACAGTGACTTCCCCGGCGTAAGCATCCTGTCAAGAGCACTTTTAATGTCTCCGTGACAGTAGTTAGACAACCCCTTTACTACTTCATTTAGGCAAATTTCTTTGAAGAATTCTCTAGTACCACCCATGACCGTAGTGTGTCACCCGTGACCGTAGTGATTCACCCGTGATTTTAGCATCACCCATGACTTCTCTCTCCAAGAGCAGCCCTTACAGTTTTTTCTTCATCTCCGCTGAACACTCGCTCCGGAGGACCAGAAGTGATAACACAATCTCACCACACTTTGTTTCCATGAAAGCTTGAACAAATACGAGTCTTGTTTCTCATCTTAGCCTTTAATGTCTTCAAGACGTCGACAATAAGACCAATGGCACTACAAAGATTTGTATATACAGAAATCGCACAGAGGCATCAGCATTAGCAGCTAGACCAGTAGCTGAACCAACAATACCCCCATGGCTGCAGAACAGATTGTGGAAGCCCACATCAATCTTCAGCAAACATTAAGGAACCTGAGTAGGTTCTGTTCCAAAATGTCATCACTTAACTTGTGTCCTTTCAATATAGATTACCAACTAGAATTATATGCTTCGTCCCAGGACAGCAGTGGCTCACAAAGTGACTGAAAGGTTCTTGGTCTCACTAGGGGTGCAAACGACAGGACCAACCATGCTATCTCCAGTCGTGTGGATGCTCTTGGCAGCTCCAACACCCGAGAAGGAGACAATCAAGCCAACCTTCGGAGCTCCAAACGTATAGGGAGGCACCTACCAAGAACCTGACAAAATCAGTTCTTTCACTCTGCCCAGTAAAAAATATCGCCCATATAAATAGCAATGGGAAAGAGACAGTTCCATATACCCCGTAGTTGCTTGTCCTCTGGGTGAATGGTAAGTGAGAGCCAAACATCAGTAGCCATCATTGCTGGGAGTCAAACTCTCAAATTAGCAACTTCCCGTTCTAGAATTTTTCTTTTTCCTTGGATCAAACGCTCCTGGACAGGCCCCCACTTGTTACGGACATAGCCTGTAGATCACTAGGTTATAGTGCTTCTCGTAACAAATTAAAAAAATGACAGAATTATCTCGTCTAGGGGTCATCATACACAGGGCTCAACTTAGAAGAAAAAAGAATCTTTTAGATTTCTGTTGGTTTTATTAACATCATTAATAATAATTTATCATATCGTAAACACTATGAGTAAAACATATTATTATCACATCATTATAATAACTTAAGTATCCACAAACGGCTCTAGACAGAGAGTTACTAGACTCTTTCACAATGAGTCAAATGGTATATATATATATATACATATGTACAGGTAGGTAGTAGGTTGGTAGACAGCAACCACCCAGGGAGGTACTACCGTCCTGCCAGGTGACTGTGAAACAGAAACCTGAAACTGTTTTACATGATGGTAGGATTGCTGGTGTCTTTTTTGTCTCATAAACACGCTGGATAACAGGTATATCTAGCTACTTCTACTTACACTTTAGGTCACACTACACAGGCATGCACATGCATATATATACATACACACATCTAGGTTTTTCTTTTTCCTAATAGCTCTTGTTCTTTATATTTTCTCTATTGTCCATGGGGAAGTGGAAAAGAATCTTTCCTCCGTAAGCAATGGGTGTCGTATGAGGCGACTAAAATGCCGGGAGCAATGGGCTAGTAACCCCTTCTCCTGTACACATTTACTAAAAAAGAGAAGAAGAAAATCTTTATAAAACTGGGTTGTTTGAATGTGCGTGGATGTAGTGCGGATGATAAGAAAGAGATGATTGCTGATGTTATGACTGAAAAGAAGTTGGATGTCCTGGCCTTAAGCAAAACAAAGATGAAGGGGGTAGGCGAGTTTCAATGGGGAGAAATAAATAGGATTAAGTCAGGAGTATCTGAGAGAGTTAGAGCTAAGGAAGGGGTAGCAATAATGTTGAAGGATCAGTTATAGAAGGAGAAGAGGGAATATAAATGTGTAAATTCAAGGATTATGTGGATTAAAATAAGGGTCGAATGCAAAAAGTGGGTCATAATAAGAGTGTATGCACCTGAAGAAGAGAGGAGTGTAGTGAAGAGAGAGAGATTTTGGGAGATGTTAAGCGAATGTATAGGAACTTTTGAACCAAGTGAGAGAGTAATTGTGGTAGGGGACCTAAATGCTAAAATAGGAGAAACATGTAGAGAGGGTGTGGTAGGTAAGTTTGGGGTGCCAGGTGTAAATGATAATGGGAGCCCTTTGATTGAACTTTGTATAGAAAGGGGTTTAGTTATAGGTAATACATATTTTAAGAAAAAGAGGATAAGTATGCAAGATATGATGTAGGGCGTAATGACAGTAGTTTGTTGGACTATGTATTGGTAGATA
>WNWK01041660.1:0-16343 GCA_009830355.1 Cherax destructor | reverse complement strand
ACATAACAAAGAAAGTGTCCAAAAGTGGGATCCCCCAAGATACGGTATTATGTACCACAATCAGCCCTACTCACCTATACTACCACTCATTTATCCCTACCTCACATATCCATTTTCATGGGGATCAACAGAATTACCACCTAAAGCCAATAATAACCCAACAAAAAGCCGCAGTAAGAATTATCCAAATCCAACACTAGGCAGCACACCCCACTCTTCAAAGACCTAAACCTACTCACTGTCCAGAACATCCATACTTACTACTTGCTATCTACATTTATAGAACCATTAATTCCAACTTTAACCCAGAGCTACAACACTTTCTTGACAGTTGTGACAGGACCCATAGACATAATACCAGACATAAACATCTCTTTGACATTCCCGTGTCCGACTAAATCTATACAAAAATTCAATGCGCATAAAAGGGCCTAAAATCGGGGAACTCCCTGCCTGAAAACTCTAGAACTGCAGACACAACCTCCATTTTCAAAAGCACCGTTAAAAAACATCTTATCTCACTTACGCACCCAACCGGTAGTTAACCATACAAAACTACTTTATCTTGCACATATCCACAGCAAAATACACTTATTGATATCTGTGATTCTCCTTAATTTACATTATAACCACACCCAAAAATACACTTATTGATATCTGGTTCTTAATTTGCACAGTTCAAACCCAACATTCTAATACAACTATTGCTCCATAATACTAAGCTAGTCATAAGTTTGCCTAAGATCTCAATATAGAAACTATATTATGCCAATATATCACCTTTATCATTAATATAAAAACCTAATTGCTAATTTTTATACTAATTGTTAAATTCTCAATGTTTAAATTCCAGTCCCTAAATTTTGTAAACCTAACCTTACAATCTGTATATCCATTGTATAGCTATTGAGTAAGACCTGTCATAAGATGCCTGAAAAGCCTAGGCATACCTAGGCATATTATTACCATCTTGTAATATCAATTTTAATGTATAACTATAAGTACCCCCACCTTGTATTACATGAAATAAAATTTGAATTTGAATTTGAATTTGAATAATGATGGTGGGGTATAGCGCCCGGGGTTGGCGGGCCATTACCTAACATTTTTACACAAACATAATTATCTATATCTCAGGTATAAGTTATAGACATTATTATCCCTCTCATGCAAAGAGTATTGACCAGAGCATCATGATTCTTTCTTAGGTTATTGAGAAATGATGGTTCTATTGAATTACATGGGAGTTTGCGATATGTTTTACGTTTTGTTTTTAGTAATAAAATTCCCTCCCCAAAAAAAAAAAATTAACATTTTGTATAATGCAACCTATTGACAGTAAGCTCAAAATTGTCTGTAATGCGAAAACCTAACTCTTCGTCTTTCATCTGATTTCAACTAGAATATTGTATGTCTTACCAATTTTGCAGGAGAGGAATTGCCCTAAGCCGTATAAAATAGGGCACTATTTTCTTCTTCTCTAAAACTGTTAGGCAAAACGTCACTTAAAATTCAGTGTCTATGTTCCAAATGCTGCTTAATTCACAGACACATTTCCATTGAAATTTTAGCAACATTAAAAAAAAAGCCCATTTTCGCTCATCCCTCCCTTAGCTCTCCCTTTTTCTACACTCCCCTCGATTGATCCTGATGTGATCCTCTCTTTTTCTCGGGCTCCACGATGGTCTGATGGGGCCTCTGTATACAGTTTCACTCCGTTCTCTACAGTCCCCTTATTTGTAACTGAGGTAGCAGTGTGTGTGTGTGTGCAAGACTTGTATCTGTTTTTGTATTAGCGGAATTTTTGTCTTGTTGTGGGTATTATAACTTAAAAATTGTGGGTAATGTGGGTTGAGATAATTGTGGTTAGGTGAGGTCGCAGACTGACCTTACACCTTCTTGCTTGGCGTTGTCTCGGGCTGCAGGTCGGGAATGCACCTCAAATCCTCTCTCGCTTTCTCTGGAGGTATTGGGCAACCCTCACCAGGCATATAAATGATATCATTTGAGCAGTGGACATCTAGAGTTGGTGTAAAGAGTGGTGGTATAATCCAATAGAATTGTATCTGAGAGAGCATTGAAATCTGTGTTGTGAACATTATGAGTGAAAAGTTGCAAATGAAAATTGTGGGTTGTTGTGGGTTATTAATGTTCTTGGTTATAGTGTTTTGAGGAAATGTGTATAAAAATATGTGTTAGTTGATGTTGATCTTAGATTTTTGGTAAACATAATATGGATTTGAAAGTTAAAATTTTGTGTTCTGAGAAGATGTGTATAAAAATGAGTGTGTTCAGTAATCTGTAGTGAGATGTTAAGGCTAATTCATGGTATAACTTAACAAATCTTTGTGGACAATTGTGTTGCAATAATGTGTGTGCACTCACCTATTTGTGGTTGCAGGGTCGGAACTCAGCCCCTGACCCCCACCTCTTCACTGATCTCTACTAGGTCCTCTCTCCCTGCTTCATGAGCTTTATCATCACCTCGTCCTAAAACTATGTATGGTTACTGCCTCCACTCTCCAATACATCACTTGCCAGACTATTCCACTTCTTGACAACTCTTTGACTGAAGAAATACTTCCTAACATCCCTTTGACTAATCTGAGTCTTCAACTTCCAATTGTGACCCCTTGTTTCTGTGTCCCATCTCTGGAACATCCTGTCTTTGTTCACCTTATCTATTCTTCGCAGTATTTTGTATGTCGTTATCATGCCTCCCCTAACTTTTCTGTCCTCCAGTGTCGTCAGGCCGATTTTCCTTAACCTTTCTTCGTAGGACATTTCCCTTAGCCTTGTTGCAAACCTTTGCACTTTCTCTAATTTCTTGACGTGCTTGACCAGGTGTGGGTTCCAAACTGGTGCTGCATACTCCAGTATGGACCAGACGTACACGGTGTACAGTGTCTTGAACGATTCATTACTGAGGTATCAGAACACTATTCTGAGGTTTGCCAGCAGCTATCTGGTTGATGTGTGCTTCCGGAGATGTGCTCAGTATTATACTCACCACAAGATCTTTTTCCTTGAGCGAGGTTTGCAGTCTTTGGCCACCTAGCCTATACTCTGTCTACGGTCTTCTTTGCCCTTCCCCGATCTTCATGACTTTGCATTTGGCGGAGTTAATTCTTGAAGGTTTTTCTTCGGGAACATCTAATGTGCAGTCAAACTTATTACACATTGATATACCCTAATTTTGATGTTTTTTTCCACGAATTTTATGAGCCACCTTGATTAAAACGAGAATTATATATTTGTTCATTTCTCTCATTTATATTAGTGTTGATTAATTATTTCACCAACAGCTTCCCCCCAACTGCCTATTATGGCATACAACTCAACTGTGAAGTCAATGAGGATTTGGATTTGCCCTCAGTATAAATTCTGGCTGGGAGATAACTACAGGATGGTGATGGCACTTTTCAATGAGACTACCTGGAACAACCCCGGTAACTGCCAAAGTAAGTACTGTAAACCAGGGCTGCCTTGTTTATGCAAGCGTGGGAAGATATTTTTAACAGTGACTTCTTTTTCAAACTACAAAATTCATAATTTTTTTATTATCGGTATAACTACAATGATCAACACACCCATCCTTCAGGATATTTTTCGGATGAACCTGCAACACTCAGAATGGTTTTCATCTTAAACTCCATCACATACAGATGAGGTTCTCTAAATTATACTTTCATTTTTTTTATGCTATGACTTATGGATCATTGACGCCGGCTATACTTGGAGAACTGTCTCACTGTATGAATTTCACACTGTAGTCCAGTCAAATTAGATAAATATCGGAAATAATTGATAAAAAAGACTGGAAATAAAGATCAGAAAAATTCTACCTATGTCCAACTGCAACAATCCCCTTTTTTTCGGTCCAACTCCTCTCTTCCCAGAGTGTGGCCTCTTTACTGTTTTTCGCATTTTTTTGGGAAACAGTGCATTATATCGTTAGAAAAATTTATAATAATAATTCCGAGAAAGATTACTTCTATGCATGGTAGCTATATTTGGTAAAGGTTTGGCATACGCTAGACAGGTTGTTAAAGGCAAGTTAGAATTTGCTAAGAGATTTTTTCTACTCACTGTTTTCTGTTAAAATCTCGCAAACGACCTTTTTTTGTTAAAATGTTTAGAAATGAGGTTGTCTATTGGGAAATTCTCTATTTAGAAAATTGGCATTCTTATTTTTAAGACGTACTGTTTTTTTTATCCATATTTACCTACAGATATATTTCCACACCATCCACGAGGAAGAATCACTGGTGATTTTATTTTCAAAATGGCTTCCCCCATAGGCCTAATTAATTAAGTTCCTGTATATGATGTTATGATTGAAGACCTGTTTTCTCCTCATGTGCTATACCAAGAACAGTGCTAACCAACTTTTACTCGACCACACCACTTCCCATAGCCTAACTGATAATTACATGGAGCTGCTGCCTCTTTTATACTAGTAGGTAACAGAGAATTCTGATGTCTTTTTCCATCCCACAGCTTAGTCTGTAGTGCTTTTCTTGGCCCAGTAAGAACTTTGCAAGGAGACACACTCGTCCCCTCCCACCGGATAGAGAGAGGGGGGATGGCGGGGGTAGCGGGAACTATGCACCCACCCTAACTGAACAAATATAATACCCAACAAACTACCACCACCATTCACTCATACTTCAACCACTCCTATCCAATGAACTTTTCCCTCATACTTCCCCATACCAAGACTAATAGTCAAGGAATATAAGAATTAGCGAGGAAAAAGTTCCTATAAATAAAAATCGTGTAATTTAATAATATTCTACTGGCTGTCACGACTTAACCAGTCAGAGAAAAAATTTGGACGAACCATTGATATACACTATATGAAACTTGAAAGCTTAGAGAACCAATGTCCACTTCAAGAGGCGACTGTTGGTTCCCTTAGAAGTCTCTTGGTATATCAAAGGTTTACAATCCGTATCTAAAATGAATTCTTTGCCTAGTAGATAACACATACGTTTTGAGATACCCCACATAAGGGCCAAGTATTTTTTCAATGGTGGAGTAACTCTATTCTGCTGGAAGAAGGTTTTAGACCTAGAAGATATACAGGAAATAGGATAGCATTTATTTTGTGTTGTAAACCATTGACACCTCTTGCATGACCTATAATGCTTAGAAATCTGCGAGTACATGCCTGGCCAGAAATAAGATTGCTTAATTTTATGCCACGTCTTAAGATGGGTCAAGTGTTCGGCCACTGGCAAGTCAACTCTCACAATAAAGCTAGACCTGACACTAAATTAATAATTACAAAATTAAAACCAGCTACTCTGGTAAATTAAAATTGTGGACTGTATAATGATTAGAGCTTGTTGTGGACTGTATATGATTAGGCTTGTTGTGGACTGTATATGATTAGGCTTGTTGTGGACTGTATATGATTAGGCTTGTTGTGGACTGTATATGATTAGGCTTGTTGTGGACTGTATATGATTAGGCTTGTTGTGGACTGTATATGATTAGGCTTGTTGTGGACTGTATATGATTAGGCTTGTTGTGGACTGCATATGATTAGGCTTGTTGGGTACTCAAAAGAAATTCGTTTTACCATTTACCATTTAATTACTTTAGACAGATCTCACCACAACACCTGCCTGACACCTAGAACCTACACTGTCCAATTAGGGATCTAAATGAAAGGACTAATGGTGCACTTCCCTGTGAGTGATGGTCGTATCCCATATCTTCCGCTATCCACATGTAATTCTTGAGGTCCCAAATTTCCTGTCTCAGTTCTTCAGTAGGGGACATTAACACAGGTTTCTATTACAAATTCAGGCCCCAAAAAGAATCAATTTGGCCACGGAGAAACTGGATTATTAACTGAATTTTCCACGACAACTAGTGCCCACAAATTACAAATGGCGTCCTTTTCCGGCGACACTCAGCAGCTCCTCTACACCACCTTCACTCGAAAGGGTCAAATCAGCATCATATTTTATTACAAAATTATTGTATTATTCACATTTACACATGCTGAATTTAGGAAAATTCTAAATTTTCCATAATATGTCAAATAAGCATAGAAACAAGTTTCTTTAGAATTTATTTTCTTATTTTCTGATTATATAACTTTTATCGTCAGGTGCAACGTTTGTCAAATAAACGCGAAAAACTAGTAAATTGTCCTCCACTCAGGGGGGTTAAGAGTCCAGAAAAGGAGGTTGCAGTCGGACGGAGAGAGAACTCTTTTGATTGTTTTTTTCTACAAATTCCATGAGTACAGTATATGTGGAAATTTCATCTTTCTATAAATTATTTCCACTAATGTTTTCAGGCTAATTTGACTGGAGTATTTGCCAGATTAAGACAGAAGTTACAGAAGTTGTTTAGTTTACTTTTCTTCATACAGCTAACCATTATGATATCTAATCATATTTCAGATATATAATGAAAAATAATATAATAATAATATTTAAACATAAATATATTGTGATCAAAATCATTCAAGAGAAAACAAATGAATCAGACAAGTTTCTTTGTGGCCAGTGTTGAGTTTTACGTCTCTTGCAACGCGGCCTGAGGCTGCACTTTCTTGATATCTTGCTTTATGGTATAAACCTTGGTAATAGATACTGACAAACTGGTTTAGAAAGACAAGTGAACAAACCCTAGGATATATTTAATAGAAAACGTTTCGTTTGCTCACGTGTCTTTCTAAACCACATTGCTTTATCATGTGCTCACTAACAGGCGCTTCATACTCCTCAGATGACATGAGTTCTCGCAGTGACAAATGCATTTCCTACGCTCCTCGTCTAAGTGGAGCCCACGTGGTTCAAAACTTCACCTGGAATGTTCAGTACTATTACAGTACAATAGTAGTACTCTACGGAGTGTATTACGAGTGTGACTCCAATCAACTGACTGTATCCGGTTACCCTGGTATCCTGATGCAGTGCTTAAATGCTGTTTGGATAAGTACTCCTTCTGACTCCTGTATTCAAGGTATGAAGTAAGAGAACGTGAATTTTTGGAACTTAATGGGAAAATATGAAAGGGAAAGTATTTGAAAAATGGTGCGTATCTATGTACAAGAACAGGTGTTTCAGTAGGAACAATGTTCATTGTACATGCACAATGCTGGGTGTGTATATACAATGGTCAGTATGCAAGTGCAATAGTCAGTATACAAATACTTTATTTTGTGTATAGGTACAATGGCAAGTGTGAAGTTACGATTATCGGTGTACAGGTACAATAGTACACACACAACCCACACAATAGTAAGGGTTTAAGTTAAGTGGTAAGTTTGCAAGCACAATTCTCAGTGTACAGTTAGTTAAAATGGTAAGTGTATACAGTAGGTACAGTGATCAGAATACACTTACAAAGGTCAGTGTAGGGACAATGGTCAGTGTACGGGTAAAAATGCAAAGGTGCAAAAACAGTTATCTGTGTGCAAGTATAATGTTAGGTGTACAGGTACAATGTGTAATGTGCAGGTAAAATAGTCAGTGTACAGATACAATGGTTAGTGCTCTAGTACAATGGCTAGCATATTGAACATAAGAAGAACATAAGAAAGAAGGAACACTGCAGCAGGCCTACTGGCCCATGCGAGGCACGTCCAAGTCTCCAACCGGCTTAAGCCAATGCCCCCGACCCAGCCAGGTCAGGTTACATTCACTTAAGGAAGGAGCACGGCATCTGACCTAGTAGCAAGTACCCCAATGAAAATAAGTCACTTTGATCTTTTTTCTGGGTTATACTAGGTATTTAACATATAGGTATGTTACTATGGATAAAAATTGTACTTTTGTGTACCTGTGCTTCAATGAACTTACGCAATCAGTATTGCAGAACTAGTGAAGAGACGACACCAAAATTTTCTTCCGATACCGATACTTTCCTAGATTTTGATTTTTTAAAATACAAATGACTATGGTCAATATTGAACAATAATTTTAAATAATATAGGAAGGTGAAATAAAAATAACTTAATATCTCTAAGACGACAGTGACATTACTCATTACCAGATCTGTGTTAGTTGCTAGTTAGTTGTCAAGGGCACTTGTTGATAGTGTGTGTACTCACCTAATTGTACTCACCTAATTGTGGTTGCAGGGGTCGAGACTCAGCTCCTGGCCCCGCCTCTTCGCTGTCTGCTACTGGGTCTCTGCTCTCCCTGCTCCATGAGCTTTATCATACCTTGTCTTAAAACTATGTATGGTTCCCGCCTCCACTATATCGTTCGCTAGGCTATTCCACTTCCTAACTACTCTATGGCTGAAGAACTGCTTCCTAACATCCCTTTGACTCATCTGAGTTTTCAGCTTCCAGTTGTGTCCCCTTGTTTCTGTGTTCCCTCTTTGGAACATCCTGTCACTATCTACCTTGTCAATTCCCCGCAGTATTTTGTATGTCGTTATCATGTCTCCTCTAACCCTTCTGTCCTCCAATGTTGTTAATCCTATTTCCCTCAATCTTTCTTCATAGGGCAGTCCCCTGAGTTGTGGAACTAGCCTTGTCGCAAACCTTTGCACTTTCTCTTAATTTCTTGACATGCTTGACCAGGTGTGGGTTCCAGACTGGTGCTGCATACTCTAGTATGGGCCTGACGTACACGGTGTACAGTGTCTTGAACGATTCCTTGTTAAGATAACGGAACGCTAATCTTAGTTTTGCCAGTCGCCCATATGCTGCCACGGTTATCTGGTTGGTGTGTGTTTCCGGAGACGTGCTTGGCGTTATACTCACCCCAAGGTCTTTCTCCTTTGATGAGGTTTGTAGCCTTTGTCCACCTAGCCTGTACTCTGTCAGCGGTCTTCTTTGCCCTTCTCCAATCTTCATGACTTTGCATTTGGTGGGTTAAATTCGAGAAGCCAGTTGCTAGACCAGATGTCAAGCTTGTCCAGGTCTCTTTGAAGTCCTGCTTGGTCTTCATCCGATGTGATTCTCCTCATTAATTTCACATCATCTACGAACAGAGACACTTCTGAGTCTATCCCGTCCGTCATGTCATTCACATATACCAAGAATAGCACTGGTCCTAGGACTGACCCCTGCGGTACACCGCTCGTCACAGGCGCCCACTGTGATACCTCATCATGCACCATGACCCGTTGATGCCTCCCTGTGAGATATTCCCTGATCCATTCCAGTGCCCGTCCTGTTATACATGCTTGTTCTTCCAACTTCTTTACTAATCTCATGTGAGGAACTGTGTCGAAAGCCTTCCTGCAGTCCAGGAAAATGCAGTCCACCCACCCTTCTCTCTCTTGCCTTACCTCTGTTACTTTATCATAGAACTCCAGGAGGTTTGTTACACAGGATTTTCCTTCCCTGAATCCGTGCTGTTTGGCGTTGATTATCCTGTTCTGCTCCAGATGCTCCACCATTCTTTTCCTTATGAATTTCTCGAAGACTTTGCACACTATACACATAAGTGACACCGGTCTATAGTTTAGTGCCTCTTTTCTGTCTCCTTTTTTAAAGATGGGGACTATGTTGGCTTTTTTCCATATCTCCGGTAGCTGCCCAGTTTCAAGGGATGTGTTGAATATTATGGTAAGTGGCACACTCAGAACCTCAGCTCCTTCCCGAAGAACCCACGGGGAGATATTGTCTGGACCCATCGCCTTTGAGGTATCCAGGTCACTAAGTAACTGCTTCACCTCCCCCTCAGATGTGTGTATGCCTTCCATCACTTGATACATCCCTTGTTGGTGACACACCCAATCCTGTCTACCCAGCTGCCTATCTGCCTCCACTGTGAACACTTCCCTAAACCTTGAGTTGAGCTCCTCACATATCTCTTGATCATTACTTGTGAGTTCCCCATCTTCTCTCCTCAGCCTTTTCACCTGGTCCTTGACTGTTGTCTTCCTTCTGATGTGACTGTACATCAGTTTTGGGTCAGACTTGACTTTCGATGCTATGTCATTTTCGTACTGTTTCTGGGCCTCCCTCCGTACCTGTGCATAATCGTTTCTAACTCTTCGACTAATCTCCTTGTTTACTTGGGTTCTTTGCCTTCTGTACCTTTTCCATTCTCTGACACTCCGAGTCTTCGCCTCCCTGCACCTTTGGGTAAACCAGGGGCTCTTTCTGGTCTTGCCATTTACTCTTTCTTTTGGGTATAAACCATTCCTCTGACTCCTTGCACTTAGTCGTTACATATTCCATTATTTCATTTACTGACTGTCCTTCCATTTCCCTTTCCCACAGAACCTCCTGCAGGAAATTCCTCATACCCGCGTAGTCCCCTCTTTTAAAGTCTGGTATGTCTCTTTCTGCTCCATTTTTCCTCTCCACCTGTAGCTCTACAATGTACTCAAAGCTCAGCACCATATGGTCGCTGGCTCCCAGAGGGCTCTCGTGTGTTATGTCCTCGATATCTGAGCTATTCAGGGTGAATACAAGGTCCAGCCTTGCTGGTTCGTCCTCTCCTCTATCTCTGGTCGTGTCCCTGACATGTTGGTGCATCAGGTTTTCCAGTACCACGTCCATCATCTTGGCTCTCCAAGTTTCTGGACCCCCCCCTCCGTGGTTCTTGGTTCTCCCAGTCGATCTCCCTGTGGTTGAAATCACCCATGACCAGTAACTTCGCTCTGCTCATGTGCGCTTTTCTTGCCACCTCTGCTAGGGTGTCCACCTTGCTCTAGGGTGTCCACCATTGCTCTGTTGTTCTCGTCATATTCCTCCCCTGGCCTCCTGCAGTTCTTTGGTGGGTTATACATCACTGCAATGACTATCTTGTGCTCCCCAGACTAGATGGTACCTACTATAAAGTCCCTTTCTCTACACACCTCCATTCCATCCATTTCCTCGAATCTCCAATGGTTTCTTACAAGCAGTGTGACCCCTCCTCCCCCCCTGCTCCTTCTGTCTTTCCTCAGGATCTGATATCTCTGTGGGAAGATCGCGTCTGTTATTGCCTCATTGAGTTTAGTTTCTGTGACTGCTATGATGTCTGGGGACATTTCACCTATTCTTTCAATCTACTCTTCATACTTATTCGTGATTCTATCAGCATTTGTGTACCAAACCTTCAACCTCGTTTCCAATATTGTAGCTCTGGGGGATCATGGTGGGTTGGGGGGGTGTGGGCAGGGTTCCCATAGGGGGATGTTGCATGGGTGGGGGGTTGTATGGTTGGAGTGTGGGCTGATGGGGTGTGGTATGTGATGGGGTGGGGTAGTTGTGATGGTGGGTTTTGAGTTGCTTGGGTGGGGACAGGGGAGGTGATGTGTGTGTGTGATGTTAAAATATATGGTTGCTGTTGGGTTGCTGTGGTTTGAGGCTCGCCGTGAGTACTTCCGGTGGGTGTGTTTGTCCTTCTTCTTGGGCCTGGTGCCCTCTGTACCTCGCTGTCTACTCCTCTCTCTCCTCTCTTCGCTTTTTTATCCTCTCCTTTAGGGCCTCCCTTTCTTCCTGCGTTCTGTCCTGATCTAGGTATACATCCTGGTACTCCCGAGTCGCCCTCAGCCATGCTTTCTCTTGAAGGATCATGGTACGGGCTGATTCTGCATTGAAGATTACTTTGAGGGGCCGATTTCTTTCCCTTGTGTACCACTCGATTCTCTGAAAATTTGTCAGCCAGGACGTATCTCCCCCTGTTGCTAGCATGATACCTTTAATCCTTTCTTTCTCCTCCTGTTTTCTTCTGTCATGGGTGACACCTTCGACTTCCTTAAGGCCGTAGATAAAGATCGACTTCTCCCTTTCCTCCTCCCACTGTGTCTCCCTTCGCATCGTCAGAGATGCATTAGCATCTTCTGGGTCTGTCATGGCTGTAGCCCCTGTGTTCCTCTGTGTGTTCGGCCTACTCATTTGCCCCTGTCCTCTGCTGTATATTGTTGGGGTCTCTGCGTTGAGTGTCTCTGCTGCTTTGTCTACCCTCTCATGTGTTGCTTCTGCGCCCTCATTTGTTGCTTCTGTGGTGCCCTTCTTGTCCCTGGCTGCTTTTTCTATATCCCTCTCATGTGGTGTTTGTATCCTACTCATCTTGTTTCGGGCCCCATGTGTGCCTGACAGTACCTGAGCATACAAGAGTTCTTTTTCCTATGCATTCCCTTTGCCTGTGTCAGATGCCCCACGTGTGTCTGACAATGCCTGTGCATCCAAGAGATCTTTTTTCTCCTCATTTCCTTTGACTGGTGTTGGTATCCTACTCCTCTTGCTTTGGGCCCCACGTGTGTCTGACAGTGCCTGAGCATTCAAGAGTTCTTCTCTTTTCTCCGCGTTCCCTTTGACTGTGTCTGATGCACACCCTCCAGTCGCCGTTTCTGAACGGGTACTTGCGTCTCTGCTCTGCGTCAGTCTCTGCAGCTTCACTTCTAAGATTTGGATCTTGTCTTCTGCTTTTCTGACTTGCATTTTCCATTTTCTGCTCTCCTCAGCTATCCTCCTCTCCATTCCCTCGCTGATCATCAATATCTTTCTCTCCCATTCCTTCTCCCTTTTACTGAGTTCCTCCTCCCACTGTAGCCTCCCCTGAGCAACCATCGTACCCCTTGTTGGCATCCGTCTCCCTAAACCACCCATAATCCCCTGATGTGCCCTTATGGATGAGAAGGATAGAGAGGAGGCAGGGGGAGAGAGAGAGAGAGATGGAGAGAGGGAGAGAGAGAGAGAGAGAGAGAGAGAGAGAGAGAGAGAGAGAGAGAGAGAGAGAGAGAGAGAGAGAGAGAGAGAGAGAGAGAGAGAGGGAAAAGAGAGAGAGAGAGAGAGAGAGAGTGAAGAGAGAGAGAGAAAGAGAGGGAGAGAGAGAGAGAGAGGTAGAGTGAGAGAGAGGGAAAGAGAGAGAGAGAGAGGAAGGGAGAGAGATAGAAAGAGAGGGAGAGAGAGAGAGGGAAGAGAGAGGAGAGAGAGGGGGGAGAGGGAAGAGAGAGAGAGGAGAGAGAGAAGAGATGGAGAGAGAGGAAGAGAGAGAGAGAGGAGAGAGAGAGAGAGAGGGGGAGAGAGAGGAGGAGAGATGAGAGAGGAGAGAGAGAGAGAGAGAGAGAGAGAGAGAGAAGAGAGGAGGAGAGGGAAGAGAGAGAGAGGGGAGAGGAAAGAGAGAGAGAGGAGAGAGATAGGGAGAGAGAGAGAGAGAGAGGTGGTAGAAATATCTTGGAGTGCAGGGGAGATGGGGGAGGAGGGGATTAGAGTTGCGAGAGGTAGGGAGAGAGAGAGAGTAGAGAGAGTGAGAGAGAGAGGAGAGGGGTGTTAGAGGGGAGTGGAGTGGGGTGGGGTGGGGTGGGGAAGGTCAGATTCAATAGGCCTTCTGTTCGTTTATGTGTACGTATCACCATACCCGTGAGTGTGTGTGTGTACTCACCTAGTTGTGGTTGCTGGGGTCGAGTGTATATGTGTGTATGCGCATGCGCACTCTTGCATGTCTGTGCCTGTGTCCCTACTACTAATACTTATACTAATACCATTAATACACCAATATCAATACAAGAATGGGTATAGTGTTACTTTACTAGGATACTAACTTTGTATACAGTTGGCTACTAAGATACTATCTTTGAATACAGTTTGCTATCCTCGCATGCGCACTCTCCAACCACCTGTTGTTTCCTTCCCTAGTTTAGTTTAACACCCTAGCTATGAGTTACGTACTTCTGAATGATAGTTAGCTTTCCAGATCAGGGATTTAAACCCACAGCTTCCAGCTTTAGCAGGGCTATGTCTCATGCAAACCACAATTAGGATTTTGTACATTACTGACGGTTCTGCTCCCTTGTTGCACGAAGTTTCTTCTCAGTGGTCTACTCCCGGTTCCTTGCTTCTCCTTCGTTTCTTCTATGTCTTACTCACTGTATTCAAATACGGTGATTTAAGTACTCCTGCCCTTGACTCTTATCCCCCTTTCTTGGGTATCGATACTCGTTATACCCACCACTGGGCACTGTTGGCAACTCGTTAGGCTTAGTTCTCAACTGCTTTCGTGCTCCAGCACTCTATTCTCTGGCACTATTAACTATTGTTTATCCTTCTGTGATCACATATATTTCCCTTTTTCTGGTCTTAAATGATTATGACACTTTGACCTTTGCACACACCTATTTGCTGTTCACTGATCCCTCTGAGACGACCCGAAAAAGACGTAATTTAACGGAGCTCAAAACACGCGTGACTTCACACTGAGATGCTGTGTGTGTGTGTGTGTGTGCGTGCGTGCATGTACTTACCTGTTTGTGGTTGCAGGGTTCGATTCATAGCTCCTGGCCCTGCCTCTTCACTGGTCATTACTAGATCCTCTCTCTCCCTGCTCCATGAGCTTTATCATACCTAGTCTTAAAACTATGTATGGTTCCTCCCTCCACTACGTCGCTAGCCAGAGTCTTCCACTTCATGACAACTCTGTGACTAAAGAAATACTTCAAAACATCCCTTTGACTCATCTGAGTCTTCAATTTCCAATCGTTACCCTTTGTTTCTGAGTCCAATCTCTAGAACATCCTCTGTCCACCTTGTCAATTCCATGCAGTATTTTGTTTGTTGTTATCATGTCTCCCCTAACCCTCCTGTCCTCCAGTGTTGTCAGGCCGATTTCCGTTAACCTTTCTTCGTAGGACATTTCCCCTAGCTCTGGAACTAGTCTTGGTGCAAACCTTTGCACTTTTCTAATTTCTTGACGTGTTTGACCAGGTGTGGTTGAAATTAAGACACATTTGCAAAATCTATGGTGCTCTTCACACCAACTCCAAGGCTGAGGGACTGATTACCTCATCTTTTGTATATAGTTCTACTTTCTTCCATTCATGTCCTTGAATTTTTATTGATAAAGCCACTGGATGGCGAAACGTCTACAATAAAGGTTCCCAGATGTTGCACATGTATCTTAATTTCATCTTGTCTGTATTGTATACCATTCTTGTACAGGTATGGGTTCCAAACTTGTGCTGCATACCCCAGTATGGGCCTCACGTACACGGTGTACAAAGTCTTGAACGATTCCTTCGAGGTATCGGAACACTGTTCTCAGGTTTGCTAGGCGCCCATATGCTGCAGCAGTTATCTGCTGAGGTTTGTAGTCTTTCGCCACCTAGACCATACTCTGTCTGCGATTTCTTTTCCCTTCCGCGATCTTCATGACTTAAAATTTGGCGGGGTAAAATTCGAGGAGCCAGTTGTTGGATCAGGCTTGCAGTATGTCTAGGTGTCTTTTTCTAGTCCTGCTTGATCCTCATCCAATCTAATTCTTCTTATTAGCTTCACATCGTCTGCAAACAGGGTCACTTCTTAGTCTATCCCTTCCATCATGTTATTTACATATACAAAAAAATAGCACTGGTTCTAGGACTGACCCCTGTGGAACCCCACTTGTCACAGGCGCCCACTCTCTTGTGAGGAACTGTGTCGAAGGCCTTCTTGCAGTCCAAGAAAATGCAGTCTACTCCCGCCTCTCTCTCGAGTCTTACTGCAGTTACCTTGTCAGAAAACTCCAGTATTCTTGTGACACCGAATTTTCCTTCCCTGAATCGTTGCCGGTTGTCGTTTATAAGCTTATTCCGTTCTAGGTGTTCCACCACTCTTCTCCTGATAATCTTCTCGATGACTTTGCATACTATACACGTAAGTGATACTAGTCTGTAGTTTAGCGCCTCCTGTTTGTCTCCTTTCTTAAAAATGGGAACTACATTTGTCGTCTGCAGCAGGCCTATTGGCCCATACTAGGCAGGTCCTTCACATTCCATCCCACTAACAAGATGTTTGTTCAACCCAATCTTCAATGCTACCTAAGAAATAAGCTTTGATAACTCTATTTACTCATGTGCAATTCCCACTCAAATCCAACACCTCTCACTCATGAATTTATCAAACCTAAATTTGAAACTACCCAAGGTCCTTGCTTCAATAACCCTACTAGGCAGACTGTTCCACTCATCAACTACCCTATTTCCAAACCAATACTTTCCTATATCCTTTCTAAATCTAAACTTATCTAATTTGAAAACATTATTGCGGGTTCTCTCTTGGAGAGATATCCTCAAGACCTTATTTATATCCCCTTTGTTAATACCCATTTTCCACTTGTATACCTCGATCTCTGAACCATTCATCTACATACCTCGATCATGTCTCCCCTCATTCTTCGTCTTACAAGTGAATGTAATTTTAGGGTCTTCAATCTTTCTTCGTACGGAAGATTTCTAATGCTATGTATTAATTTAGTCATTCTACTCTGAATGTTTTCTAACGAATTAATATCCATTCTATAATATGGATATTAATAGTTGAAGAACAAACTGAGCACTCCAGGAAGATTTGAATAGACTGATGCAGTGGTCGGAGAAGTGGCAGATGCAGTTTAATATAGATAAATGCAAAGTTCTAAATATTGGGCATGACAATAACCATGCCACAT